>JADRCD010195545.1:0-32182 GCA_019843815.1 Montemys delectorum | reverse complement strand
CTATCTTTCTCTGTGTCTCTGTGTCTGTCTCTGTGTGTGTATGTCTGTCTGTCTGTCTCTCTCTCTGTCTCTCTGTGTGTATCTGTCTATCTTTCTCTGTGTCTCTGTGTCTGTGTCTCTGTGCGTGTATGTCTGTCTCTGTCACTGTCTGTCTCTGTCACCGTCTATCTCTGTCTCTCTCTGTCTCTCTATGTCTCTCTCTCTCTGTCTCTCTCTCTCTCTCTGTGTGTGTGTGTGTGTGTGTGTGTGTGTGTGTGTGTGTGTGTGTATTAGAGAGAGATCACTGTCAGTGGCCTTGCTAGGATCTAAGGAGCAGAGACAGGTCATATGATTCTAATTAGAATTAGGAGGGGAGCGGCCTGCAGTTACCGTCAAGCTGCCTCCCTGCATCAGTGTCTACTTCTCCAACACATTCTGCACAATTGAGAGGTTGCTCCTGCTCCTGCTCCCGCTCCTGCTCCTGCTCCAGTTCAGCTCAGGAAAGAGCTGCCTTCCTGCAGTCTCTGACCTGACTGGTCCTCTCAGACTACAGCTCTCTAGCTGTGCCTCAGGTACTCCTGCCTCCAGAAGCCACCTACAGTTAACTAAGTCCACTGCAGGCATGGTGTCAGGGGTCTTGGACATCCAGATGAGTCCCATCCTCTGAGACCTGGGCCTAAGAAGAGGTGAGATGGCATGGGAAGACAGGATTATGAAAGATTTTACTATAATCACATAGTCACATAGCCCTGTGGGGAGCCCTCTGAGGACTGGACCTCTTTTTTTCCTAGATCTAGGCCCTGGTCTTGATATAACAGTAAATTCTCTCCTGTCCTGCCACAGCAGTCCAGTGTGAAAATGTGGACATCAGTAGGAGGAGGACATTGTTCCACATAGGCAGTAGCCAGCATCTCTGTGGATAGTGGCTTTGCCGCCCCTCTCTGGGACTCCTGACATGGGCCAGCAGAGAGAAAAGGTTATAAGGCACTTGTCTGAACCAGGCTACATCCCTTTGGTCAAAACTTGGTCTCAAGGTCACACTTTTCAGAGGAGTCTGGGAAATGCCTAGCTGTTCCCCCAAGGAAAACAAGGCAACATGCTGTCGTTATCAGTAGGCTGATCGATCTCTCAGATTGATGCTAACTCATGGAAAAACTGTCTCCGGTGTAGTTAGAGTCCCGGTTTCTTGGCTCTTTTGCCTGCTTGGACCTGGCTAACTTGGGGAGCATCACTCATCTTGTGGCTAGAAGAGAAGCTGAGGGCTCACCTCGTCAGCCACTGCTGTGGCGGAGCATAGCCAGCTCTCAAAGTGCTGATCCTGGGCTAGGCGTGCCACACAGGTGGCTCTGGAGCCTTCTAACTTGTCTGTGTGCTAAAAGACAAACAAGGGACCATCTCCCATGTGGTGAGAGCAGCTCTCAGGCCTGGCAAATATACTTTGGTGAAATACAGTTTCTGTGGAATATGGGTCAGCCTTTTAAACTTTTACAATGTTTATTAAAAATATATCACCAATATATCCAAAACATAAAAGTTCACATATACGTAATATAAGACTAATTTCTAGGCTATACAGATATGTGTGAATAAAAGTGGCACATGAGTGGCAAGTTGAGGGACACTGTATGAGGTCAAAAGGCTCAAATGCAAGACCATCTTGTGTGATGTGTAGTCCTAGTGTGCGCTGCCTGTATGACCTCTCTGTATCATCTTCTTTCTCTGTAGCGTGTCCTCACACCACAGGCCAAATGTACTCTGTGCCTGGTAGATACTTAAGTTATTAGAGAACACTGTATTGCATCATTTAAGTGTGCCAATGATCCTGCGAAAGGTGTAATTACTACCAGCTTATCAATGAACAAAGAAAAGCTACTTGCCTGACCACATTCTAACCACAAGTCCTCCTGCTCCTCTGGCTGGCAATAATTTAGGAAGCCAGTCTAGTAGTATCCCTTCTGCCTCTGAGCCTCACACTTCCCAGGCTGCTCCAACACTCTTTTGCAGGGTTTTACGTGGGTCTGTGCTTTCCTTTGTCCTGGGACCTACCTGGGAATGGAGTTGCCGGGTCATAGTGCAGAGCATGACAATTGTATAAAATCCCAAAAACCCTTTCCAGAACAGCTACACTAGAAATGTGTAAGGCTCCATCCTGAGACACTCCCACTGACATTTGGATTGTTTTTCTTTTTCATTTTTGTTTTTCTATTCCCTGATGGCTCGGGAAATTTAACACCTTTTAAAGTACCTTTTGGTCATCGTTCTGTTGTAAGATAACTGTTTTGACTTTTTATTCTCACCATTTATTGGGGCTTTATTAATGAATTATAAAGGAGTTTTTAATTTTTGCTAATTATTGGGGGCAGTAGTGCCGTGATGCACTGCCGTGGAGGGCAGAGGACACTTGCAGGGGTGAGGGCTCTCCTCCTACCATGTGAGACTCGGGATCAAGCTCAGGTGGCCAGTCTCAGTGGCAGGCAGCTTGACTGGGTGAGCTATCTTGCCTGCCATTTGGGGATTTTTATATCCTGCATACAAGTTCTTTGTCAACTCTGTATAGACTATCGGTTGCCTTTCGGAAAGGAAATGTCTTTAAATACATCTAGTGAATGTTGAACTGCCAACTCTCAAGCTTCTCCTCTTCCCTTCCCCGCTTTTGAGTGTTGAGGAAGTATCTGCAGGGCAAGGAGTGTCATAGACCGTCCAAGCTCTAGCTCTCGGGACATCACCCCTGCCCTCTGAGCCTTATTTTTATGAAGTCTAAAATGGGGGTGTAAGTCACCCACCTCTTTGGGCTGCTGTGAAGGTGACATGGGCTAGTGTCCAGCACCTGCAAAGAACATCGGAGCTGAGACATGGCTGTTTGATACCCTGTCGCTAAGGCTAGCAGTGCCCCAGGCTGCACACCTTGGGCTCCTTCTGTCTCTCTCAGATAGAGAAAACCCCAGCTTCCTTCCCTGGTGTAAATGAAACCTTGGCCTTGCTCCTACATCCCACTTACTGGTCACGAAAGGCTCCTAAGCCAGTCTCTTCCTCTGAGGGCCCAGCTAATTTCCTCTCCTTGTGACCAGCACCATCCCCCTGCCTCCACTTCCCTATTGTCTACCCTGTGTATTGCTGCTGCAGTTACCAACCTCTGCCTTTCTAAACTGGAAATGTGGGGCTCCTGAGTAGGTGTTCAGGGGAGACCACTTTGTAAGGGCAAGGTTTGGCTATGAATGGTCTCACCTCTGAGTATAAATAGCAGGCTCTATTCTTAGCCAAACAGCGGTCCTTCTGCCTTACCTCCTAGAGTCTCCATTGGGCCTTGCTGGCTGTCCTTACTGGAGACAGGCCACTCCTTTGCCTTTGGCAGGGCCCAGTCCTTCCATACGTGATCAGAAAATTCAATTATAGAGCCAATTACCGATTTCCTGAGCTTTACAAGGAGACATGAAAGTTTGATTAAGTTTGAATTCCTCTTTGGCTAATTGCCAGCCAAGGCCAACTAGGCTGTGGGAGACTTTTGTCCCTGATTCTGGTTCTTTGTTTTGTGGCAGTGTTCCCGGGATAGGCGAAAGGTTTTGTGTTGTGGTCTTTGTACCCTCCTTACTAGCTGAAAGGCTCTTCCTCCTTTGTGATGCTTGAGATGTAAATCCCCCAAAGACTCGTTGCCAGGGTGACAGTCTCTGGAATTGAGCTCAGCTAAACAAAGTCCTTCAGATGTGAAGGGAACAGTGTTTATTTCCCATGCAGAGGCCAGCTCTAGTGCCCACAACAAGGCTGTGTTCAAGGACGCCTGCCTGCCTGCGTGAACAGGGACACAAAAGCAGCTCACTGGTCCCCTCCTCGTCTGCAGCAGTGTGGCTGAGCTCTGGCTGCTTCCCACCCAGCATAAAAGGGCGGGCAGATGCCGAGGCCACAGAGTGTGGCTTCAGAGGGTGCCTCCGACCAGATGGTTTCCTGGCCCAAGAACCTGCAGCGCTGGCCCTCAGCCAGTGGCAGTCTGCTGAGTGCCAACAAGCAAGGTCTGGGGTAGGTGGAGCTGGGGAGCCACCTTGTCCCTAGCAATGCACCTAGCTAATTCAGCCACTCTGGGAAATAGAACTGGCCTGTGATCAGAGCAGACTGGAGCTCCACGTTAGTGTCTGAGTTGGCTCTGGGGTACCATTTCTTCCCCGTAATAGAAGGAGGTGACCCTCAGTTTTCTGGAAGCTCTTGCCATCGGAGACTTTATTTTGAAAGGTGTGTATCATCTGAGAAACTCAAAACTGCAACCCATGAGATTCTCCACGTAGAGATAGAGCCCTTTGTCTTTTCTAAGTGTGTAGGATTCTAGAGGTCTGGTTGAAGTCCTAATACCCCTAGAAGAAGGAACATCTGCCAATAAAATACATTAACCTTCGGCTTGTGGGCACTAAGGACAAAGCCCAAGGTGGGTCAAATAAACCTCACCTCTGTTAGCATCACCGAGTGCCTGCACCTGTAAATAGGCAGGACCACAGATCTGTTACCATGGCAATGCCCCCCCCCCATTCCCAAGAACCCCTAGGGCTACCCAATTTCACCTGGGCAGTACATACATCATCACGCAGATATAAAGGAGAAACCCTCCTCTCTCCTCCCTTTTTGTTCTCCCCTTTCTCTCTTTGCACGCGACCTTCCCCCACTCTTCCCCAATTAAACCTTCTTCATGTGGTATTGTCTGGACCTGGTGTGTGGTGTTTAACTCGAGTCGTCTCTTAAACTATCAACCTCCCTCTAAGCTCCGTTGTGTTCCAAATTTGTGACCTCTTACCTCAGATACCATTGGCAGTGACCCACAGAGCATCCGCATCTTGCCTTATCTCCTCATCCACACAGCAACCTCAAGAGCCAGAATCCTCAGTACAGACAAGGGAGCCATGGGTCAGAGTGGCCAGCCACATGCTCAGCATCACACCGCCTCCAGCTGCATGGATGTCTTGGGCACAGGACACCTGCTTGCTTTGATTGGCTTGTTTGTGTACATGTTTGTTTGTTTTTAGAAGGTGAGAATTTTTGAAAGTCTGAATTTGGGTGTTGGATTTTTTTTTTTAATGAAACTGTACAGCTTCCTAGTAGAGTTGTAATTAGGAAATTCTGTGTTAGTCAGCAAGGCAGAATTGAAAAATAACCAGGCAGTGCTGGATGGGGTGCTTCCCCCCCCCCCTTAGAAATTTCAGTTTTGCCACACTGGGGGAGAGGGAGTTGTGAAGAGAGGAAAACTGTGTGCAGCTGAGCAGGGCCGAGGAGGCTGTGCTCCTGCATTAGACAGAATTTAAAAGCAACTAGAATCCTTGTGTGGGGTGCTTTTCCTATCTGTCCAAACAAGAGGTGAGGTGAGGAGGGAGCGAGTCAAGTAGGGCAGGTAGGAGGCCAGGCCTCTCTGTCAGGAGGGGATAAGTAATTGCAGAGAATCCTAGCATCGCCTCTGTGCCAGCATACCAGTGGCACTGGTAAAAGCCACGGCAGCGCCTACACGCTGAGCATATATATGCCAGGCAGTGTGCCAGGGACCCTGTTTCTGGTTTTATCCCAGCCATCAGGCTCCATTCAATAGCCATATGTTTATCTTAGTGTGAATCCAAGAAATAATAATTGTGCAAGGTATGGGCTTGAACTTTTTTTAAAGTGAGTTAAGATACATGAGGGCCTGTGGCATCTCACAGATGGAGCAGATGTTCTGACATAGGGACAGAAAGGTCTTGGATGCTGGGGAAACTCACCGTATCCACACCTGCTATGGAGAAGGAACCTGAAGCTCAGAGAGATTGAGCAACATATCCACGCGACACAGCTGATAGCTGGCAGAGCCAGCAGGAGACTCTGCAGTCCACATGAGAGCCTACGGCCTAGGTAAACACTCTCATCCTTGCTGTGCAGGTGCAGTCTCCAGCCATGGCTTTTGCCTTCCCAGAGCTGCCCACTGCAGAGATTTTTTTTTTTTTTTTTTTTTTTTTTTTTTGCTTATGACGCAAACCATGCTCCGGGGAGCTGGGGCCTGACTCGTGCTTCCTCTGAACCAATGCACAGGATCCACTGAAGAGCCCTTTCAGAAGGGGCTGGCGTGATGCTGCATGTGACCGGCAGAACTGTGGTTGCCAAGCATTGGCCGAGCCACCATGACTCCACACAACCCAAAGGGGCCTGTCCTTTCTGCCCTGGTCCCTGCAACTCTTACTCTCTTTCTTGTCTCTGAATTACTTTCTATAATGACCTATGGACTTGATGCATTAAATAACTCGGGGGTTTTTTGAACACCTCTTTCTATAAATTGTTACCTCCAAGCTACACTCACATCTAATTTATACAGAGCTGGCCACATTATTAAATGTCCACAGGGCTCTAGCCGAGGCCCTGCTCTGCCCAGAGCAGCAACTGGGGGAAGGGCATTTTCAGCAGGATGGAAATCAGTTGGCGCACAAGCAGCTCAGCCAGGTTTACAGCCCTGTTGGGGGAAATCAGCACAGCTTATCTGAGGCGAGAGCATTCGCCTGAGCCCAGAAACCTTCTAGATGCCCACATTTTATAATTGAGCAGGGTGGATCTAACCTGGGATTCTAAGGCTACAAGGCCAAAAATGAAAAGCAGGTGAGTGTGAGCATAGATATGTACATGTGCCCATACCCCTGTACGTAACTGCTTGTGTAGCACCAGTGGAGAGAGTGGGGGAAGGGAGGTGGAGGTGGGGGAAAGAAAGACAGACAGACAGACTGAACTTTATGAGACTTAGGCCTTCCTCTCATCCCAAAAGTGGCCACCTGAGTACCCACTTGGCTCTCAGCTACAGCACACCTGTAGCCAGCTGTACAGCACAGAGCAGCTCGCCGCCTGTACCTCAGACTCCACTGTCCTCCGTGGCTTCTGTCCCTTTAGTCCTCATGGCACCTAGAGATGTGGAGAGCTTACAGTGAGAATGCTGACATTTGGGGAGTTGCACAGTCTGCGGCAGAGTTGGGATGGAAATCTAAGATTACCTACCTCCAACTTCCTTACTGGGTGTGTCTGATAAATGAGGCATATTAGAAACATGATGACATAGATTGAACACAAAGGAATAAAGGTTGGGAAGCTTGTCTGTCGTGCCTGTGCGAACCAGAAAATACAGTTATCCTCATCCACAAAATGGATTGATGCCTTTGAGCTCATCCCTGAAAAGCAAATGAGAATACTTGTTACTTGGCTTTGTAAGTGGTAGTGTGTACTTGAAGCCCCTGATACAGAGGGTATTGAGGTAGGTGGATTCCCTGAGACCGGAGCTTGAGACCGCCAGCCTTTTATGTAGCTGCCTTCAGAGATGTCAACTGAACCAACAACTAGAGGAATTTTTCTTAAACATTATTTTACAAATGAGTTTGACTTGTCTCCTTCTGATTTCAGCATTGTGGCAAAGCACAGTTTTAGTTTTAGGCCCCAGTTCCCTGACATACTGGTGTTGGCCTCCCTTCTCCCAAGTGGCCAGTCTCACCTCTCCCCGGCCAGTGCAAGGAGCGAAGCCCTCAGGATCCCAAATGCTCTACTGTGATCCCAGATTGTATGAGTACAACTGACTTGGCAGACAAGGAACAGAGCAAGAGCTCAGTGGTCCAGACAGCAAACCTTGGGACCACGCTAGAGCACTGCCCCGGATCTGATTCTGCCTTTGTTACACGGCTACACCATTCCCTCAGCCCCCAGCATTAGCAGACCTCTGTGAGTGTATACCAGTGACTTGAGTTTTCTTGTGGGGAATCAGCCTCATCCAGAGGAGGTACTGGGGAGCCCTAGGCACAGGCTGTGGCGATGAAGAAGATCCAGGCCCAAGCCCTACCGAGGTCTCAGTGCCCTGGGGATAAGATGGGTAGAAACCGGGCTTTCTGTATTGACTCTCTAAGCACTTAGGACAGAATCTGAGAACCAACCGTTTGAAGTGTGTTGGAAGTGGGGAGACGGATATGCAGTGTTTTTAGTTGTTGCTCTCTGTCGTTTTGAGGAGTTAATTTTAGCCAGACCCCAGTTGTACTTGCTTGGCCGTCCTTTCCTTCCATGTAGAATACAGCTAAGCTGTAGTGGTGTTGACTGAGAGATTTGGCAGGAAAGTTGTAGGTGTGTGTAATTTGTAAGGTCGTGGCTATTGTAGTGAATTTTTTAAATTAAAAAAAAATGGTATTTACTTAGAAGTATTCAGAATATCAACAAAACAGCTGCAGCTTTCTTTTTAGAAACAGAGTGATTTTCAATTAGCAGAATAATTATTCCATATAAGCTATATGGAAGACAAGTGAGGATCTAAAGAACTACTGGCCCTTGAATAAGTAATTGCTGTGTAGCAGCAAGAGTCCCCATAATAGTTCACAGCCCCCAACTGTACCGCACAAGGTTAGCACCATAGGAGACGTTACCAGGGCAGGGCTGACAGCTCCTTTGGTAGTGTGTTAACAGAAAAAGAAATACTGTGTGGTTTTAAAACATCTCACTTCAATTTTTTTTTCTTTAAAAGGGGTTGTATGCGTGGTGGGATGCTTTGTAGATTTAAAAAAAAAAAAAAAAAAACTAGAACCAACTTCTTCATTGTCCTCTTCCTCATGTTCTTTGCAGACAAGGCGGTCCCCTCCTCCTTCCCCCTGCCTCAGATGCCCTTTATGTCTGCAGGCAGCAGTATCCCTCCTCTATTTTTCCTTGCACTTAGCAACCATCTTTTCTTAAGGCTGCTTGTCATCTGCGGCCATGTCGTCCCTTATCGCTCCAGTTTCTTCACAGTGGCTGAGCAGAGATGTTTTCCTCAGGTCTGGGGCAATGCCCGGAAGAGAAGGCAGAAGAAGGCCTCTAGGACACTTTGGGACCTTGAGGGGTTTTTGTTTTGTTTTAGGGGGGAATCTCAGCTTTCATTTCTCTTTCATAACAAGCTTCTTCAGTCTTCCCCACGTCTTCAACTTCCTGTGTCTTCACTGAATGCTTCCTGGGGAACTCTGACCCTTACTGGAACGCCCCGTGCTTGTTCTCGTGTCCCTCCTGGCAAGTGTGCACAAAGGATATGAATGATGACGGTTTTCCCTCTCAGCTTCTTAGGAAAGCCTCCGCCTCAGTTTTATTGTTTTTCCTCAGGGAGGCACAGAGTCAACCAATGCCCATCTGGCTCTGACTAACCCCCCCCCCCCTGCCCTGTGGCATCTCTGTGGAGCTCAGTATGCTACACTTGTAGTGAAGTCTCACTAGGAGGGAGCGAGCATGTTGAGCACCTGATTTCACTAACTCATTGAGAACTCCCAGCCCTGCCAAGAGGCTATGTTGGTCCCCACCGTTGTGTGAAGATGCAGTATAAAGGCTAAGAGGCTTGATTTCCAAACCCAAGTGCTGCTCAGAGTTGCTGGTTCACATGGAAGTATGAATAGGAAGTCATGAGACCCTGAGCACCTCAAACCTTGGGTCCTACCAGTGGGCCCCCCAACAGTGGCACCTGTGGCTAGCCTCACAGCCTCTTCTTCCAGCTCCCTGACTCCCCTCATCACTGTGGTGTTGTTTTCAAGGACTCTGTACCAGCCTGGGTTTACTGGATCCCTGTGCCCTGGCCACTTCAGGCTGTTGACCTTTTCCTGATGAATCTCTACTGCCTCTTCCTCCTTCTCCCCCAGCCCTTGGTAGATCTGAGTTTGTTCCTACCTACATTCCTGTGAGTTCCACTGGGTAAAATACCAGTACCCTAGAACCTACAGTTAGCCACCTTCTTTCTGTGTCTCAGCTTCTCAGCTTGTATAAGGAAATGTGAGCAGCATCTTTTCTGTCTTTCCTTCTTTCAGTCTATCTGTTTGTCTTTTTTTTTTTTTTTGAGAATTTTTTAAATTTTTGTTTTATATGTCTGGGTGTTTTGCCTGTGTGCTCTTTTCTGTCACTGACTGTGCCCTGAAAGTTTAGGAATCATGGACTGAGTGTAACTCTGAAGGTGCTTTGAATACAACTGGCTCCCAATATCTTGGCTATCTCAGGAACTTCTCTAGCCTGAAACGGAACTTCCAAAGCCTGTCAGGGGGAAGTCAGGTAGAGAGGGTCTTCCAAGAGTCCCAGGTAGCCTGCCATGGCTACTTATGTGACTTCACCTTGCTTTTAGCGTGCCAGCTCTTGCCATGGCTCAGGTAGGATACATCAGAAAGACACAGACTCTGCCTTCTCAGTCTTTTCAAGGCTTATACAAAGAAACCCAACCCCCAACCAGTTGGTGTGATTCAGAGCCCAGCGGTGATTCTCAGAGGAAAGCTAGGTGTTGAAACAGATAAGAGGCATTTCCTGAACCAGACTCCACCAGTGTGTCCAGCTTTGCAGAGTGTCACAGGTGTGCCTGAGGAACCACCTCCAGTCATTTCCTGAGTGACAGCCCCAAAGGAGGAGAAGATTGAGAAATATCAAGACAGGGCGGAGCTTGAGCATGCATCCGAATGGTGAGGCCCTCTGGAGCAGGCAGCTCCTCAGACACCTGAAGAACTTGCACAGGAGCAGCACCATGATGATGATCTGCATAATGATAGTTCTCCTCTGCATCTTCTCTGCATGAGCAGATTAGGCCTCTGTCTAGTGCAGCTTCTTCATTCCATTGATATGTCATAGGGGAACCTAAAGTCTCCTAATCCAAGGGTTCAATAGTTTTTCAACCTTTCTTTACCAAATTCATTCAACAAATGTTTATCACTTACTATGTGCCTGGCTTATTGGATACAGGAGGGTGTTCCTTGTAACGCCCAGCATGGGTGTTCTGGTAGAGAGGAATAGACTGTAAATAACAAACCACAGATGGCAGAGGCCACACTCAGTGCCATCTCAACAGAGAGAAGCAGAGGTTCTCAGCCCAGACATTTGTGAGCCCCTGTTTGGAATCTCTGTGATTCTCAGTGGCTTTGCCTAGATTTTTAGGGGCCCAAGTTCTCTACTGAATGGCAGTCTTCTCTCAGAGCTACTGAAGACCTGGGCCTACCAAAGCAAGTGGCTCACTGGCCCTTCTTCAAGCTACTATTCCTATAGTGTTGTTGAGCCCTGCAGGATACTGTCACCAGTGAAAACAATGGATATGATAGATGATTGAACTTGATGTCACACTTGACTTTCGAGGGATCTAGCTATCAGTTCCTGAGGGGAGAAAGAGCCCTCTGGATGAATTATACAATTAGACTCAAAGATCACTTTGTAAGTTTCTCTAGGGAGGGGCAGATATAGGCAAACACTTTACACTTTCCTGCTCACATACTGTCTGCAGATTTGCAGTATTCCAATCTAGATAACTTAGGAGGAATACTAAAGGGTCTGAAATTCAAATAGGAAACCCAGAACCTCGAGGCGGACCATCCTGTGCTGTACATGACTTATTTCTACAATGTCCCATGCCACTCACTTCAGACTTACCACAACCCAAAGGCCTGCTATGCCCACACATGAAAAGCTACACCCGTGTGGCTGTGCCACTGTGTCAGCCACACATAGGTGCCAAGAGAAGACACTCTCACCTCTGCTGGAACATACTCAGCATACTTCTCCAAGTGCTCGCAAGGTGTCAGGACAGCCAGGAGTCCTAGAGTCCCGGTTCTGTTTACCAGTGACGTCAGCTCCCCCCATGGCTTATCTGCTATTCTGGGTTTCCTGTTGTGGTGAGCACAAACCTTGAGAATGAATTCTGGGCTGTTCCTCCTCTGCCTCTTACCTTCAGCTCACCCTGTCACTGCCTGGCCCACTAAGGACAAAGTGTTGGTGTTTGGCACCCATCTCAGCTCATGGCCTGGAATACATCCATTCAACAAACAGTACCTCCTAACTGAAACCAGCAGTGAGCATTGCTGGAGTGGGCCCTGCCGTCGTCGCAGAGCTTACCAGCTCCCCGGGAAGAGAAAGAGTCAGCGAGGAGACAAGACTGCGTTTACATGCTGTGATGCTTTATTTAAAGAAACAAAAAAAGCATGCTAAAAGTAGAGATGTCTGCTTTTGATAGTTTGGGGAATGGGTACAGGGGAATCTAGAATTACCCTTCTCTTCTGAGTTCTGTTTAGACTGAGACAAAGAAGAGACTCTTATAGCCCGGAGATCGGGGAAGAGCCAGTGTAAAGGCCAGGAGCTCTGTCTGTGGTGGTGTCTGGAACTGGCATCAGGGGCCTGTGCAAAGCCTGCACACAGGCCAGGTGGTTGGGTAGTGACTGTGAGTGAGACACAAGGGAGATGAGACTCCAGAGCCTGCCTGGCCTCCAGATAGAGCACGAGGTGATGCCACAGCCCAGAGAGGGGTCTTAGGAGCTGTGTTGGTCTTAAGTTGGTCCAACTCCTACAAATCTGGGACTTGAATGACTGACATTTATTGTCTCGTATGTAGTGCTAGAGGCTGGAAATCAGAGATCACGATGGCAGCAGGCCTGGTTCTTCGGTGATCTTTGTCCATGAGCTGTAGATGATCATCTTGTGCCTGTCTCTTCACAAGGTCTTCCTTCTCTATGCATCTGTATCTTAATCTCTTACAAGATGAGGACCTTCCTTCGTGGTCTTGGCTAGAGCACCTCCTTAAAGATGGAATCCCACAATACAGTTGTATTGTGCATTAGTGGGGATGGGCATCACAGAATAAGAATTTTAGGAATACCTGAAGCAGCTTCTAAGAGGTCCTCCCTAATGCATCCCTGGCAGATGAGGTAGAAAAATGCCCACAGGCACCTCAGGAAGCCATAGGAGACCAGCCTCAAGGCCACCTGCTCCCTCTTTGTAAGGCTGAGGAGGGACAGGACACCTGGCCCCAGCTACCCTAGCTTCTTCCCTCCCCACCCAGGGCATGGCCCTGGCAAGAAATGCCTAGAATGTGTGCTGAATTAGATAGTGACTTCATAGCCCCTCCAGCTGGGTTTCTGCAACCTCTGGAGTTAGTGGACCGCCTACCCCAACCGCTGAGCCTCAGGTCAGGCCTCTAGTTACTCCCTCCACCACACACTGAAGATAAAAATAGCTACAAGGAAGAAAAGGCCTTCAGGAAATTACCTTGAAATTCAGAAAACATGAAGCCAGGTGCCATCTAATTAAGATGACATTTTGAAGGGGGAGGGAAGGAGAGGCCTGGGTGGCATTTTAAATTGCAAGTTGATTGTACAACCTCTCTAATTCTGGTTCTGAGCAAAGTTTCTAACTGGAACAGAAAACAGGACTTCAAAGACACTGCCTACCACTAACCATGCAAACAGGGTAAAAGGAGCAGCATGGGGCCCTGGGCACAATGTGGTTTACAGTCTGGGGAAAGGCTAGGGACTGTGGGAAGCTGCAGTCTATGCAGGGCCTGCTGGGAATCAGTGGGGCCACTACTGGGAGGAAAGCTAATCAAAACATAGCCTCATCCTTAACAGCAACAGCATCTGTGCTGCAGAGGCCACTTTGGGGGTATCCATTGGACACAGTTCCAGCCTGACATAGCCCCAGTGTCCCCCTGGTCCTTGTATGTAGCACTGGGGACATTGCTCTTGAAGGACTTGCTCCTGGTGACCTCCCAGCGATAACCAGGTATAGAAGAACTGCTGCCTCCTTCCAGAATTTTGGGAAGGATAACCTAGTTCCTTTCCCAGTGTGTATAGAGGTATGGTAGGAGGTGGAGAGGAGGATATGAGCAGCCATTTGCCCTCTGGGATTCCTGAACATCCTCTCTCATCCACCTTAGTGTATTGCATGGAGATAGGACAGCCGTTTCTGCTGTTATTATCATTATTGCTTCTCACACTACCCTGGTGTGCATATCACACACACACACACACACACACACACACACACACACACACACACTCCAGAGAGTGTCTTTCCAGACCGTGGGTTCCTACAGACACTCTGAGAGGAGCATATGCATGGAAAACACCACAGTTTTACAGCTGAGGAAGCAGTCACACGCAGTCACACAGTCGCACACAGGCACACACTGTCACACACGGTCACAGGCAGTCACAGGCAGTCACACACAGACACAGTGGCTTGCTTGCCCAGGCTCTGGAAGGTCAGATCCTAGAATTGTCCACAAGTTTTTGGAAAATACTCTTCCCACTCCTTCTGCCTGGCTTGCTTACCCATCTGGCTCCTGACACTTAGTGCCTCTGAGGTATCTATCCCTTCATTTGCTTCAATCGCCCTCTTACCCTATCCTGTCTGGCTGTCTGGCCGAGGCCTCTCCAGGAGAGGAAGCTGCAGCATGAGTGACAAGGGAAAGAGGACAACTAACAGTGTAGGATGGAGATGGAGCCGCTCTCAGATGGCAGCCCCGTGCCAGGGATTCATTCCTGGTGCCTCGCTCATGCTGGGTGCTGGGGTAGTGCTCCCTAAAGTGAAGGAATCACATGCTTTTAGTAAGATGGATGAACATGGGGTTACATACAGTTCTTATTTCAAGTCATTTTAATGCATCAAACGTCTTTTTTAGGGATGGGAACTAGAGATCAGCAATTGAATGGTTGCCTAGCATAGGCCAGGCTCCAGGTTCAATCTTTAATACTGCTACCCCTCAAAATCTCTACGTAGATTTTATAGGTTATACTACATTTTCTTTTGTTCAAAGTATGTTTAAATAGAAAAACACTGGCAGATACAAAGTAAATTATAGCTAGAGTGGTATACACAGCAGCAGAAATTTAACATGTGTTTCTTGCATGCCTACTGCGTGCCATGGAGTGTTCAGTGTGAAGCATAACCTTTCTTATCGCATGCCTACTGCGTGCCATGGAGTGTTCAGTGTGAAGCATAACCTTTTCCCTTGGGGCATGGAGAGCATGGGTGTCATGGTGCAGGTAGTTTGAGACTCCAGAAACCTTAGCTCTCTCCTCCCTAGCTGACATGTTATTTCATCTGTTCCTCTTTAAAGCTATAGAGAGATTGTGCACAGGAACCTGTAATGTAAGCAGAGACTGAGCACCATGCAAGGGGACAGAAGCAAGGGGAAGAATGACAAAGTAGATAGAAATATTAGTAAAGATGTCAGTGTTATGGCACACGCCTGAATAGACCCTGCCTAGAGGGATCGAATAGGTAGGCTCCCTTCCACCCCTTCTCCCCCAGGACATGGCCCACCTCTTCCACCAGGTCTGGGAAGACAAGACACACAGGCCACAGTGAGAAGCAGTGCTCTGGAGCCAGGGGTTGGACTTCAGACCCCTACTGGCCAAGTGACATTAGCAAGTCTTGTGTCCTACTACACAGAGGAGATGGGGGGGGGCGGGGCAGGGCAGGGGGAATGCCATGGAGTGAGAGGAGAGAACCAGAAGGACTTTGGAGAGTAGAGCCAGAGCCCCAGTGGCATCTGGTAGCCTGTTGAGTGGCCCTACACTTACATGGGTGAATGCCAGCTTGAGCCTAGGCCTTTCTCCCCAAAGTGGAAAGGGAGCACCATTGCAGCTCTGGTGCTCCTGGAGCACCAAGCTTCTCTTGTGAAGCAGAGAGCCCATCGTCCTTACCCTCCAGATCTGGACCCAGGCCCTTCTTGAGCGTCTTCAGTGTCAGTGGCAGGGAGAATCAGTATGAGGAGGGCCAAGTGGGAAAGGAAGCAACCACCCTCCCTCCGGACCCCAGAAAAAGTCTTCAGGCTAGTGGCATCCATGATGAAACATCTCTACGCACCTGCCCCTGGGCTGCCCTAGACACTTCAGGGTGCTGCCTGTCCCTCCTTCCTCATTGCCACTCAAGAGCCCTGGGAGTGGCATCCAATCCTGTTACCCCGGTGGCCTCCACCTCCTACCTCACCCAGAACAATGGGCTAGGACCTCGGCCTGACCCAGCTGGTACTCAGCCACAGCTGCCTCTCTACCTCACCTGTGTTGTAGCTGATAGGACTATTTGTCATCCTTGTTTTTTACACCTGTCACCACCCCACCTGCCTCATGTAAACACTGCTGGAGTCAACACACTAACCCTGAGTTCCCCAGGGTAGGCACCACCAGGCCCTCCAGGAACTCTGATCTCTTAGGGCAGGGCTGTGGAGAGCAGTGGTGACAGCAAGAGAGCCTCCCAGGTGGCAGCTTTTCCTGCAAAAGACCTGTCCAGTGGGAATTGGACAAGGTAGGCTCCCATCCACCCCCTCCCCTGGGACATGGCCACACCTCCTTTACTGGGCCTGGAAAGAAAAGACAGGCAGACCACGGTGGGAAACAGTGCTGTATGTGGCCTGTGGTGTTGGCTCTGGAGCCAAGGGTCGGGCTCCCTACTGGCCAAGAGACATTTAAGTCTTGAAACCCAACCTACATCAGTTTCTCTGATGATAAAATAGAGAAAGTGGCAACCTTTGGTGCCTTTTAAGGAGATGGAGCCCACAGGCTAGGGAGATAGCTCCATCCACACAAGCATGAGAACCTGAGATCAGCTCAACCAGTGAGTTTCTGGCTCACTGAGAGACCATGTCTCAAAAGAATAAGGTATAAATCATCAAGGAAGACACTCAGTATCGACGTCTGGCATCCACATGCACCTACCTGTCGGAGACTCCCCAAGTGCTCTCCGTAGCTTACAGCCCTTCTCTCAACCCATGAGACTGTCCGCCACACCTCAGCAGATGGAACTTTCTACAGCTATACTTCCCGTAGCTGACTGAAAGTCCTGTAAGATCTGCTCAGAGCCCCTGAGGAACATGCCACCAGTCTATAAGATAGGATTGGGCCAGAGGAAAAGAGTCACAAGCGTGTGGTAGCAGGCTCTAAATTCGAGGGCATACCTCTCTTTTTGAGCCTCTCATGTTGAGTCTCGGGCAGGTGCTCATACATCCTAACATCTAAGACCCTGAGACCCTGACACAGAGCAAATGAAGGGCCTCCGTCTGGGAGCCTGCACCAGACCATGGGGTCCTGCTAGAATTAAAAATAAAATAGTGTTCTGCTGTCACTGTGGTTATTTTTATGGGTGCCTTCTATTTAGACTGCTTTATACAGATTCTCCGTCTTCCATAGGAATATGACATTTATAAAGTATAAAGATGTGTATAAGAAAACTAGTATTAGTCACCGGCTGACGCAGGACTTGAGCAGAAGTTATGAAGGTGTTGGGGAAAGAATGGTGCTGGGAAAGAATAGCCTGGTCGTACTGATTTTCAAACGTATTTAATCTGTGCTTGTGTGCATGAGATTTTATATGTAATTGCATTAGAGGTTAGAACTAGGGAGTTGAAGAGATGGCTCAGCAGGTAGCACTAACTGCTCTTCCAGAGGACCCAGGTTCCATTCCCAGCTCACACAATCATCTGTAACTCCAGTCCAAGGGATCCAATACCCACGGGCACCAGGTGTACACGTGGTACACAGACATATATGCAGGCAAAACACCCATACACATTGAAGGAGGAGGAGAAAGAAAGAGGAAGAAGAAGAAGAAAGGAGGAGAAATAAGTAGTTGTTGGAATCAAGAAAGTTTTAATTACTTCTTCATTTAAAAATTAATAGTAATTACTGGGCATAGCAGCTCCCTCCCGCTTAGGACCTGGAAGTGAAAGGCTCACTTGAGTCTGGTGGTTCATTGCCAGCATAAGCAGGTAGTTAGGTACCAAGGCTGAGGAGTGACTCAGTGGTAAAGTGCATGAGCCAGGCCTGGATTTTGCTCCAGAACTGCAAAAATAATAAATATGATAAACTCATTACTTGCTTATATAAATAACACTTCATGAAATTTTCCTTTATTTTCCAAAAATATTTTTAATATGAAGAATTCCATAGCTTATTATCTTCACAGATCTCTTTAAAATCTTGCCAGGCAGAAGATAGCTCGATCTGATGGGGTTTTGCACTTGATGTAATATGATGGGTGATATGTTGTTTTGGCTATAGAAAATTGTGTCCTTCACACAAACATATGGTTTTAAAAAGAAGAAATACTTTTCTAACCTTTTTCAGAAAATTATTCTTAGAATTCTCCAAAATATGAAGCAGCTTGTGTATATATGCTGCTGCTGTTGCTGCTGCTGCTGCTGCTGTTGTTGTTGTTGTTGTTGTTGTTGTTGTTGTTGTTGTTGTTGGAATTGAACCCGGGATATGGAAAGCTCTCCCATTAAATTACACCTCCACCCCTCTCTTTCTTCACTCTGATATCAGGGTCTTACTGAGTTGTCCAGGTTGGCTCAGAAGTCTAGGTCCTCCTACCCCAACCCTCTTTTTTCTTTTTCCTTTTACATTTATTTATTTATTTATTGCGTGTGTGTGTGTGTGTGTGTGTGTGTGTGTGTGTGTGTGTGTGATGTGGAGGTCAGAGGATAACTTTTGGAAGTTGATTTCTCCTTGTACCAATTGGGTCCCAGGGATCAAACTCAAGTCATCAAGCTTGGCAGCAAGAGCTTTGTCCACTAAACCCTCTCATTGGTCCAGCATGGAAGTTTCTGACCACTCTGATGAATGGTGCAGAAACTGGGTCTACAAAGATGTCCGTGAATGATCTGGAGAAGGGTACCAGTCTGCCAAACGATCAGCCTCACATCCTGCCTCTGCCTGCCCCATCGTGTGTGTGGAGTCCCAGAATCCATCTTTTCTCCTCCCTAATTGGGTTGCTAACATCAGCTGGCGAGGCAGCCCTAATTAAACCATTCATCTTTGTTACTCTGTGTTCTGAGGCTATGGGGTTGGCTATTATCACTTTTCTCTCTTTTTGACCAAACACTCTGTGGATAATGTGAATCTGCTCTTGTTCATTTCTTAGAAATTCCGTCTATCCGATTTGAGTTCTTTTGTCCTTTCTTAAAACACTGGGCTCAGGAGAGAGGACACAGAGGAGGGGGCAGCATGAATTTGAAATTTTCTGTCTCGTTCACCAAAGCTGATTTGTGAGTGAATGGAGCCTGCTTGATGCCTCAGCTGCTCAGAGTAGGTCTGCACCTACCCAGGAGAGAAGGACATCAAGAGGAGAACCGGAGGCCACAAAGGGTAGATGGTTGGAGTTTGCGCATATACCATTAGTTACTGTGCTTGGAACCTGTAGAAGCTGGGTGACAAACACTGTTTGCTACTGTTGCTAGCAAAGTGAGCAGGGCCTTCATCCTGCATTTGATGGTCCCATCCTCCCCCGCCCCCTGCATCTCCTCTTGCCTCCACCAAGTCCCTCGTACCTGTTTCACACAGGCACTAGTGGGGCCCCAGACTTGCAGCTCAGCATTTGTTATGAGAAACTCTGCAAGAAGCATTTCCCCTTGCAATAGCTGCTCCACCGCAGAACCCAACCCTGCCTCATGAGGGAGACTAGCACCCTGTGTGAGGCCAGGCCCATCTGTGCACCAGGGGGACATCCACAGGCTGCTTCAGCTCCAGGTCCCATCCTTGACCATAGGTCCCATTGATATCTAAAACAAGGTGCCGGACTGTGTGGATGGCAGGGGCATTGTCTTAACTGGAGAGAGGAGGCAAGCCTACAACTGCCAGATTCTCAGTTTTGCTGCAGGGTCTTTGGAAGGAATCATGAAGGTCCTCTCCTCCACAGTAAACGGTGGACACACACAGCCCCGCAACCCCAGAGACTCTGTGAGCTGACAGCATGCTGCAGGCATAGGTATTGCTCTGAGCCTTAAGCTCAAAGGTGAGAAGCTCCAAGCACATCTAGCCCCAGTCACCAAGTACCTGGTCTACCCCAGTTACTGCTACTACCAAAGACGTGCCACCCTATCTAAAATGGATAGTGGTGGGTGCCGCTTCTTCTGAGGGCCACCAATAGAGCAAGGATCAGGAGAACAGACTCTGTTGAAGATGGGAGGGAGCAGGGCCACTGCTTCCCCTGGAAGGGCTGAATTCTAAGGCTCCAGTGTAGAGCAGAAGGCTCTCTGTGAGTGAAGGAAACATGGTTGCTTTCTGAAATGTACAGGCCTCAGCCAGGTGTGGCCTTGGAATGCCACCCTACTGCTCTCTGCCTGCTGATACTGCAGTGCCTTGGTAGGATCTCAGCATCTGGGGTCTCTGCCCTTTGCCCCAGAGCTGCTAGTCAGCGGCCCAATAACAGCCCTGGCGCACTGGGCTGGCCCCTGCCCTGCCCAGTCTGTGGAGCCCGCTTCCTCTTGTTGGTCTCCGCTCTCCTGCCCTCTGGTGGTGATGGAGACAACTGTAGCACATGAGGCGAGGTGGGGCCAGTGAAGGCCTTGGCTGCAGCTGGAGAGCTGGGGGGTAGGAGGGGACGCACGCCCATGCTCACACTTCCATTTCACTTGGCCTCAAAGATTAGAGATGGAGGAAAACTCTGAGCGATCCAAAGCAGCTACTCAGATGGAAGGGGTTATTATTATAATTACTATGATTATTGTTATCAAGATTATCATGCCTGCCTGGAAAGTCTTGTACAAAGCAGGCTTATTTATGTCAGCTTGTTGTTTGTGTCTGAGGCGCTTCATCTCTCCTCATAATAACTAGCATTTGCGGGGCTCTTTCATGCTGCAGGGCTTTGTCACATCTTCAGCCCAGCTCATCTGCACAAATAGCCTTGTCACTGGGTGCCAGGAGGAGAGCAGAGGCTCCAGCCGGGTATGTGGTCTGTGCAAGGCCACTGGCAAACAGGCACAGGGCCAGGACTTGAACCTGGGTCACCAACTGAAGATGCCTATTCCTCTTCACTTTTACCCTTTTGTACCTCTGCTCTTGAGAAGACGTGGGTCTTTTGTGATCCTCTGACTCTCAGATTCTTTTCTGCCTATTCTAGAAAAACCTACATTGCACTCAGGAATATGGAAGGGTTTAGAAAACCTAAGTCTTAAAAGGCGTGGTTTGCCCACCTGTCTTCAAACAATGAATGTATCTGGCACCTTGTAAGCTCCTGGAGCAGATGGTGTTGGGGTGGAAGATACAAGGCCAGAGTTGACTTCACTTGACCATTACTAATGCTCACCCTGGGATACAGCACAGTACAGACAGGCATCACTACATCTCTGAGACATTGGAGCAAAAGTCAGCCTAAAGGCTGCCTGTGACCCAGCAAGTGGGAGCCAATATGCACAGTGGACAGGCCCTCACTGGGCCCTGGGAACTGACAACTTTCTCCCCTAGTGGATTCTAGCCCTAGAGACCAGCTGGAGACAACTCTGGAACAACAACCTCTCTGGGTACCAATGTGCTGTCCCACTGGCTGACCGGACACAAGGTCTGAGCACTGCTTACAACACATGCTCAGCATCTGCCCTGCAGTCCTTGGTCTTGTAACCCATCCTTCATAGAAGGGGGTCTGCTATGTGCCTCCAATTCAAGGGCATCACTGCTCTGATACTACCCTGGACACTCTCTGCTTCCCAGCAAGGGCCTAAGGCAGCCTGCTTCTTGGAAATGAGGCCAAGCTGCATCCCTCCCCCCAAATCTCCTGCCCATCACCCGCTATCATGCACGGGTCTCCACAAGTCGTCTAGAGCCCTGAGGTCCTCCAAAGTGATCTTATCCACACTGGGTTCTATCAGTCCATTTGTATGTCTGCATTAGAAATAAGAGCCATTGAAGTAGAAAAGGTATATTATTTAAAACAGTAAGAATGACTATGCTGTTTCTCTGTCATTGGTGTGATTTAACAAAAAAAATAAAAATCCTCCTGGTGACTTCTAGAAGCCACACCTTCTCTCAGCCCCCTAATCCTAAATATATAAGAGGAGTGCTTGACTATTGATATTCAGCCCTACAGTCCCAGCTGTTCCTGAGAAGGGTCCTGACTTCCCTGGCTCCTGTCGCTGTAGTGGTCCTGCTCACTGTGCATGCCCACCGCAGCTCAAGAGATGGGAAAACACATGCCCATCCACTGGGGAGATGCTAGCCCAGCCTACATCCTACGCTGTGTGTCCTGTTGTTTTACACGATAACCCTGTGGAGAAAACAAGGATCCCAATTCATAGCAAGGACACTGGCCCACGGCTTACACTGTGAGCCTAGGCTGAGACCAAGTCTGGGCCCACACACCCAAGCCTTTCCATGGAGCAAGAATGGTTATAGTCTCTCTCCCATGGGAGATAATGATTCCCTTCTGTTTCTGCTCTATAGCCAGCCTCAGGACAGTAGGAACAGTGTGCAGAAAGGGGCTCCGGCCCTCAAGCCCAGGCAGGCACACACATCTACAGACTCCTTCCAACACTACCAGCTGAGTTCTACTGCACTCTCTCCTGTCCAGTACATAGCCAGACTACAACACTGGAGTGTCATCCCAGCTGGGAGAGTAAGGAGCCACTCAGGCAAGAAGCTTTACAGAATGGAGATACAAAATCCAGGATGTTGTCCACAGTTAGAGAAGAGGGGAGTCAGATGCCCGAAGAGCTCTGTGGGCTACAGCCATAGGAAAAGAATCTTCCTGAAGCCTTAACTTGAGCCTGGTTAGGAGGTGGAACAGCTGGCACTATTGAAATACAAGTTCGAGCGTAAGGTGACCATCCAAGCAGTGTGTCCCATTAAATTTTAACAAAAGAGGGTACCAGGAAACCCTGCCAGGAAGCCCAGTGGCACACATGGTTGTGGCACAATAGAATCCAGGCACTGACTTTTTTTTTTTCAACATTGATCTATCCCTGTCTTGGCTTTGCCTTCATCCGTAGCCACTCCACACTCCTGCAAGTTTTAGGACTCTTTATTGATCATTTCAACAAATATCCCAGGGGATGGTTGAAGTACTGTGGTTGGCTGTAAGTGTAATTTGACAATAATAGCACACCCCAAACTTTACATGGGCCAGTAGAATTCTCTAGACCATGTCTGTATGTCCCCAAATCAGAAGATAATGTCAGCCCCATTCACACTCAGACTGGCTTGAGGAAGGGTGTGTCTTCCTCCTAGGAACCTGGGGTCCTGTTGACAGCAGACAAGAGTGAATCATAGAGGTGGAGAGAAAGGGCCTGGCCAGCGGCAGAGGAAGGTGGCCTGGCTCTGCTAGAAGCTGGCCCTAGCTGTGCCTCCTACATTCCAGCCAAGGCAGGATCCCATGGCATGCTCTCTAGAGATGGCAGCTCCAGAAGCATCCACTCAGAATCTCCAGGAGACCAGATCTGGTATCTTCATCTTCAGACAACTGTAACCTCAGTCACCACAGACTGGTGACCTCATGCAGCAGACTGTGTTTCTCACAATTCTGGAAGCTGGAAGGTCCAAGGTCAAGATGCTGGAAGATGTCTCAGTCTGTGAGGGCCCACTTCCTGGTTCACAGACACTGTCTTCTTGCTCTGTCCTTGTTCCGAATGGTGGAAGGGGTAAGGTTCTCTCTCATAGGTCTCTTAGAAGGACATTAATCCCATTCATGAAGACTCTGTCTTCGAAACCCACTCATACCTGTGTGATGACTCCTACACCATCATCCTGGGAGATGAGATTTCAACAGAGACGTTTGGGAGAATACAAACATTTGGACTGCAGCACCTCATGAATCTACCCCAAGGATAGGTCTGTGCTTTGCGAGACCTTATTTTCTCTGGGCACAGCACATCTGTTCACATCTGTGATCAGCAGGAGGGCACAGTGCTGTGGAGCCATACTGGAAAAAAAGGTGCTGGCGTGTGAGCTGCACCTCTGGCTTAGGAGGAAGCCTAGACAAGATTGTGGTGGGGGTGATTCCCGTTCCCCAGGCCCAAGGCAGTCATGCAAGCC
This sequence comes from Montemys delectorum, assembly GCA_019843815.1. Classification (NCBI taxonomy): domain Eukaryota; kingdom Metazoa; phylum Chordata; class Mammalia; order Rodentia; family Muridae; genus Montemys; species Montemys delectorum. The sequence goes on along the minus strand of JADRCD010195545.1, from coordinate 8,696 downwards.
GATAGGACAGACTTCCTGTTAATGCTTGGCACCCTACCCAGGCTTCAAGGGATGTTAGTGAAGCTCCTCTTTCTCTCTAGCTGTATCTGAGATGAGTCCTGAGCTGCCAGCTATAGTATAATACATGCCAGAGCCAAGTCTGACATTAAAATGCCAAGCAGCCTTCATCACATAAGACTGACTGTGCAGCAGCTGTATACAGGGCACTATGAGCTCCAGGGTACAATGAGAGGTCAAGGAATCACCCTGCCCCAAGGAACAGCTACATTCAGCATCGGCCACATCATGGAGAAGGGACAGTCAAGGTAGGCATGGCCAGGGCAAAAGTACCCTGCACAAATGGAGCACCTGATAGGGATTCCTAGCCTGATCAGCAGCTAATGGGAAGAAAGGACCGTGTGTGTGGCGAGGGCCCATCAGTGGACAAGTGCAGAGTCTGAAGACAGGCAGTTGGATGCACTTAGTGGGACATGATGATGATTTCAGAACTTAGGAACAATGGGAAACCATTCAAAGAACATAAACAGGGAGAGTGTAAGCTATTCATAAACAAACAGCTCTTATAAGCATTCACATTAGGTTTGATTGTGAATGGTCTGAAAACAGTTGTTGAAATATGACAGAAGTTTTGTTTTACAATTAAAAACTAAACAGTTGAAATCATGTTAGCACAACTTGCATGTAGTTGTCAGGACCAGGGTTATTTTCAGATCACTGTTCCACCCTTCCTAGGTGATGATGCCACCCAGCTGCTGGAGCTCCAGCTGCCACATCTTAAGTTCTGAGTACTAGGAAGGAAAGGGGCCGAGGCGGGGTGAGAAAAAGGTATCCCTTCTATTATTTATTCATGAATTCATTCATGTACAGTGCTAGGAATTGAGCTGTGGGGCTCATGGTTTCGTTAAGCACTCTACCACTGAGTTTGTTTTCTTGGCCTCGTGGATAATATCTTTATTTACTTACAAACTTTATTTATTTATTTATTTATTTAGTGTACAGAGAAGAGAAGAGCTAAGGATGTCTGTGGATATCACAGAACAAAGTGTAGGAGCCTCCTTCCACAATGTGGGTGGATCCCAGGGATCAAACTCAGGTGGAAGGGACTGAGCCTTTACCCACAGAACCAATTTTATTGGCCCTGGATCTTTTCTTTAAAATGGTAGCTTCTTGTTGTGCTTGAGCCCACTTCTGTTGGAGAATTTGTTGAATGATCATCCTAACTGCTTGTGATCATTAAGACAGGTACCCTTTTAGTTCCAGAATGACCCTGGCCATTGTGCCCAGATAAAACTTTGGGGTTCTGCTGGGCAGTGGTGGTGCACACCCTTAATCCCAGCACTTGGGAGGCAGAGGCAGGAGGATTTCTGAGTTCGAGGCCAGCCTGGTCTACAGAGTGAGTTCCAGGACAGCCAGGGCTGCACAGAGAAACCCTGTCTCGAAAAACTAAAAACAAAACAAACAACAAACAAAACAAAACAAAAAATGGGGATTCTTTTGCTAAAGAAGAAGGGAGTCTCAGTGTTAGGACACTAGTGATCTCTGGCTATGTGGTACCCAGGCTGCAGAGAGCAAGACTGAGGCCACAGGAAGCTGGTGAGGACATAAAGAACGGGGGGGTAGCTGTCCATAGCCTCTGTCTGGCTTCTCTGCCAGGTGGGTAGCCTGAGAGGTAAAGTCACAGCAAGGGGAGATGAAAAGGGACTAGGGACAGACAGGGACTAGCATGGCATCCTCCCTCTCAGTTCTCATGGAGAGGAGGGAGAGGTCTGGACCCCTGAGCTGTGTGTGGAGAGCCCCAGGACAACCCCTTCTACAGCTGCAGGCAGAAAGCATAAAACTCTACATATTCCACATCCCCCATCTGGGGACAAAGTAGCCTTATGGGGGCCCACAGTTTGTCTACATACTGCCTCCCCACAACACACACACACCCATCCTCTATGTGGATGTGACATGGCTCTGGTCACTCAGATTAGAGAATGATTCTGGCCCACCGAAGCCTCGCTTGCCTGCCCATGGACCCCTTGAGTCCTGCCCTGTTCTAAATCTGTCAGTGCACTGGACTGACAGCCTCCAAGGGGGATGGGGACTGAGGAACTTGGGAACTCTAGCTAGGTCCACTGGCTGTTCCCACAGGTAGTAAGACAGACCCAGGGGTTTCAAGAGATGCCCCAAGGGCAGCCAGGCCAGGCAGAGCAAGCAGAAGCAGGTCCTTGAGTCACACAGGGCCTGAAGCTGTTTTTAGCTTCAGGTCGAGGCTACTCCCCCTTCTCCACCCACTCCTCCTTGAGTCATTCTGGCTGCCTGGGGCACCAAATGTCCAGACTCACCCATTTTCCAGAATGACCCTGGAAAAACAGGCTGCCTTAGTGAATACCTCCCCTCACCAAAAAAAAAAAAAAAAAAAAAAAAATCAGGTGAGGTGGCTTAGAGACACAGGTGCTTGGAACACTGTCCTCAAAGCACTGTGTCTTGGTTAGCATGGTGGATGTGGCCTTCCAGTTTCCTGCCAGGAGTCACTTCCTTCCTGGAACAAGCAGGAAGAACACAGCTGACAACTTTCTCACAAACCTTAGGCAATAGCCAGGCTCTAACAAAGAAAAGAGCCACTAGTCAGACAGCAGGGTTCCAGAAAGTCTCTAAGCAGCAGAAGCCCCACTCACACTTTCCACAGAACCTTCTGTTTGCCAAAGACCCTCCAGGGGTTGAGCTGTTTCCTTTGACTCTCCCACCCCGGGGGATGCTGAGTACTGTCACAGTGCCCACTCACTTCCCGAACTAGCTAGCTAGCCGGTGTATAATCCTGGCTTTAAAGGGGCTCAAAGCATAACTATGCAGGCGAAAATATGGAAAGGAAAGTTGCTGGACACTGTCTGCCCCAACCCAGGTGAGCCCATTAGCTTCCATTCTGACCCTGCATTGTTGCTTCCGTCTGTCCTCTAGTCACATGTGTATTGATTGTTAGCCCAGGAATTTTCAAATGGAGCAAGCTTACAAGGGTGTGTCCCCTAAGGTCTGTGTCTCTCAACCTGTGATAAGCCTCTAAAAATACAACCTTGAGAAAGAAACAGAGAAGCAATGTCCCTGGGTCCGTTAACTTCTCTGGAGCCCTGACGAACACCCATAGGTGCTATGTTACCAAGTGCCACAGCTAACACTTGGAACAGACCTCCTCTAAACTCAGCTACTTGGCTCAGAGACCTGCTATGGGGTCCACTCTGTGTATGTATCTCAAGTCTACTGCCAAGATGAATGGGAGGGAGCCCAGGCACATTCCTGGTGATGGCAGTGGCCCACAGCAACCAACGGAAGCAAGCAATATGCATCCTATTGGAATCGGCACACCACCACCCCGAGTCATCCTGTGAGCCAAGGGAAATCCTGTTATCTGAATTTCCCTCTGTTGAAAGAACTCAAATGAGGCACCCAGACTGAGGGGGCTGGACAGTTGGCTCAGCAGTTAGGAGCACTGGCCATTCTCCCAGGGAACTCGATGCCCTCTGCTGGCCTCCACAGGTACAAACATGATACACAGATATGCAGGCACCTACACACATAAAATAACAATTTTTAGAAAGGAAGTAGGGTTCGTTTCAGAGTAAAGAAAAGCACTCTCAGAGAGAGCTAGTGGACAGTGGCCACAGGAGGGAACTGCTGTACCAACCCACACTTCAGCCTACACTTCAGACAGGCTTCATACTGTTCCTCACGGCTCCATGCCTTTCCAGATGGTATCAACAGACCCATTCGAATCAGTTCTAAAGGGAGGAGACAGGAGTCTTTGTTCTTTACCAGAAAGTCTCCCTAAATAGGAATCTTACAAGTCTTACAAGGTTTGATCCCCCATACCCTTCTCCCACATCTGTCTTTCTCTGAGACAGTCTTGATGCATGGTCCTGACCTGCCTGCCTCACAAATGCTGAGCTTGCAGATAGGAGGTGTCTATCATTATTATTATTATTATTATTATTATTATTATTATTATTATTATTCCAGCAGTGCAAAAGACATGTCCCCTCCACCTAGGGCCCAAGATTCAACTCAGATCCCATTCTCCTGACTGGTGCTCAGGAGCCCCAGTTGCAGTCCCCGGTTTTACAAGCTTCTGGTAAGGAAAGATCACCCCGAATGACCTTCAAGCCAGCTAATTCCTCACTAGCTAACCAACACTGTAGCCACAGGTCTGGGAAGCAGGAAGTGTATTCTGCCCACGGAGAGCAGGGAAGAGGAATGGACAGAAATGGAAGAAGCAGCCAGTCATACTGTTCTCATAGCTCAGGTGGTTGTGAAGGTCTAAGCAAGCAGTGTGTGTGCACTGCTGTCCTTGGTAAAATGTACAGAGCTGCTAGTGTGTGCGCAGCGGTGGCAGCAGAGCAGCCCTGTGGCTCCCAAGAGCCTTTTCGACAAGTGTTCATGTGCTTATTCTGAATTCTTATCGCCTCTGAAAATGAGTGAGCCCTGTTTATTCAGTAGCTGAGGAGGGGGCTTGAAGAGCCCGTGGATTACCCAGGACTTTCCCTGCAGCTGCCAAGAATCTTGGCCTCTACTCACGTGCCTTAAGCACATTCAACTGTGCCCTTCAGACGAGGAGCAGGAACGAGCTTGGGTGCCACTGATTGTCTCTTTCCTCGCTCCTGGATTACATAGCAGGCCTAATGGCCACAGGTAACAGAAAACTGAGTACAAATGGGAAAAATTACATTTTAAGCTGGGCATGGTGGCACACACATGTAACCTCAGAACCAAGCTGAGGTAGGAAAACCATAGAGTTCTTGTGAATGAGTCAGTATTGACATGAGTTAAGCATCTATGAAAGGATTAGCTTCACATAACCTGTAAAGTATAACTCCACCCAGGTCCAGTCCCTCAGCCAACCAGAGTTCTCAAATAACCAGACCCTTTCCCAGGTAGAGACAAGTCCCAAGGACTTGCTCCCTCAGATAAGAAAATAGGAAATTACAACTCTAACCCAAGAAGACATGCTTTAAAATATTATTCCCCTGCCCAAGGAGGGGAAAATCCTGTGCAAAACCCTCGTTTTCAGACAGATGGAAACAGACGGAAGTAGAGATGTTTGGGGAATAGAAAGGTAGAGAGCTGAGCCTGACCATGGAGTTTGTTACTCTAGAGCAGTGGTTCCCAAAGTTCCTAATGCTGCAACCCTTTAATACAGTTCCTCATGTTGTGGTGATCCCAACCATAACATTGTTTCCATTGCTACTTCATAACTGTGATTTTGCTAACTGTTGTGCATTGCAATGTAAATACCTGTGGTTTCCAATGGTCTTAGGCAACTTCCGTGAAAGCATCTTTTGACCTCCAGAAAGGGGGCCGAGACCCACAGTTTGAGAATCTCTTTTCTAGAACCTTTTCTTGACACAGAATGGCTTTGGAGGAAAGTGAGGCCCAAGGCTCTAGGCTCCCAGAACCACTCACATCTCCTGAGCATGTGCAGGCACTGAGTGGTATCTTGCCGTGGGCCAGCTATCCTGGTAGAGATTGCACTGGAAGCCTCACTAAGGTCTCAGAGCAATGTGTCCCTCTGTCCTTGCAGGCGGACTCCAAGATGGTGTGTGACGTGGTGAGTCGTATGGAAGACACTGAACCATTCTCTGCAGAACTTCTTTCTGCCATGATGCGACTCTGGGGCGACTCAGGGATCCAGGAGTGCTTCAACCGATCTCGGGAGTATCAGCTCAATGACTCTGCCAAATAGTAAGTGCACTCTCGGGCTGGAGGCTGGGGGGTGGGGGTGAGGGGACACAGGCACAGGGATAGGAGGCTGAGGAACTGGTGAGAAGGGAAAGATTCTGGCTGAGAAAGCTCAAGGAAATGGCATCAGGGAGGGACAAGGACTTTACTTCCTGTGCCCAGGAGGAGGAAGAAGTCAGGGAAGGGAAAAAGCAAAGAGACAACCACACAGGAAGTTTCTGGAGGACAGGAACCTGGTCACCACCCATGACGGGTTAAATATGCTTGGCGGGGTGGAAAGCAGCACCTTTAGGAGGTGTGTGGCCTTGTTAGAGGAAATGTGTAGGCGGGCTTTGAGGTCTCTTAATGCTCAAGCTGGCACAGGGCAGGAGAGCCTCCTGTGGCTGACTTCAAAGCAAGATGCAGAACTCTCAGCTCCTCCAGCTCCACTGTCTGCCATGCTTCCTACTGTGATGATAATGGACCAAACCTCTGAACCTGTAAGCCAGCCCCAATGAATGGCCTTTAGAAGAGCTGCCTTGGTCACGGTGTCTCCAGCAATAAAACCCTCTCTTCTCCTGGACCATGTCTGTACCCTACAGAGGAGGTTGCAGATTCGCAGATAGGGCTTGTTTCTTCCTGATAGCCCAGGCCAGAAGTATAAATCAAGAACTGTAGAGCAGCCAGGTGTGGTAGAAGGTATCTTTAATCCCAGCACTCAGGAAATAGAAGCTGGCAGATCCCTGTGAAGCAAGGGCCAACCTGGTCTACAGAGAATTCCAGGCCAGCCAGGGCCATATAGACAAATCCTATCTCAAACAATCAAAGCATACACACAAGAAACAACAACAAAAATATACTGGCAGAAAGCCATACAGACAGTGCCTGTCTTCAGTTTCTATAGACTTGGGTCTGAGCTTTAGCTTGATCACTTGCTTAGTGCGTGCTGGATCCTGGACAATATTTAGCACCACAAAAATAAATTTCTGAAATATGTGTGAAAATGTTATAAGGAAACCCATTACTTTATGTGTTTTTTATAAACTTTTTATTTTTTTATTTTTTAATCACTTTGCTTTGTTTTGAGAGGTAGGATCTTATGTAACCCAGGCTAGCCTCAGACTCTGTGCAGCTAATGATGACCTTGAACTCTTGACCTTCCTAATTCGGCCTCCCAAGTGCTGGTGCCACTCCCAGATCTTTTCTAGCTTTAAAATAAAAAAAGTAAGAAATAAGTAGTTCTCAGCCAAGAACTAGACTAAGTAAGCAAGCATATATCTCTCAGTATTGTGCTGTAAGTAGATAAAGAGGAAGAAAAGAGGGAGGTTGGGGCAGAGAAGATGAAGAGACGTGAGAAGCAGTAAAAACCACAGCTGAGGAAGTGTCTCAGCCCTCCCTGTGTGACAGTAGGGTGGCAGCCTGCTGAGCTTTGCCACCCTCTCCCCATGGGTGGCTCTAGAGTCCTGGGATGGATGGCACCCTGGGGTTGTATCTTGGCATTGAGGGTGCCCCAGCTTTCCAGGAGTTTGCAGTGAGCTGCTGTGGGTTTTACCCGAGTTGACAGATACCTGTACAGTATTGAAGGGCATCTGTGACTCACACTGTCACTGCTTCTCAGCTGGGACCTGATTCTGGAGGCATTTGTCACTGTCAGTACTAGGGGGTGGTGCTTCAGGCACCTAGAGGCCAGACATCCTACACTGGACAGGACAGCCCCAAAACATCTGGTCCAAACTGGTCAACCAGTATAAAACATCAGTGGTGCTGAGATTAACAAACCATGACTCTGGGGAAGATGACAGATGCTTGCTCAGGAAGTGGAGGCATGAGGGCAGTAGCAAGTTTGAGGCTAGCCTGGGCTATACAGTGAGCCCCTGACTCAAAATAAAAAACTTAAAACTGCAATCTGCATTATATTAGTATAGCCAGCTGGGCCCAACAGACTAGCACTCACTATGTCATGTGGGCATTTCAGTGGCTATGATGGCAGCCGATAAACCAGGGACCTGTCTGAATTCGTATTTCCATTGCTGTGAAAAGACAGGGCTGGCCTACAGTTTCACAGGTTTAGTCCGTTATCATCATGGCGGGAAGCATGGCAGGGTGCAGGCAGACAAAGTGCTGGAGGAGCTGAGAATTCTACATCTTGAACTGAAGGCAGCCAGGAGGGACTGGAGTCCACACTGGGCAGAGCTTGAGCATAGGCTACCTCAAAGCCCACTCTCAAAGTGACATACTTCCTCCAACTAGACCACACCTACTCCAACAAAGCCACACCTCCTAATAGTGCCACTCCCTATGGACTAAGAACTCAAACACATGAGTCTGTGGGGGCCATTTCTATTCAAACTATTCATACTAGTATAATGCAGGACCAGAGTAAGACCGAGAACCTCTTCCCATTTCTCACACCTGCATGGGATTGTACATAGGCAGCTACCTCAGGTAGGTTGTGACACCCAGCCCACCCCAAGCCCTGTGAGTTCTCAGGGACACCTTGGTGAGCAGAGATCCAAACTCCCTGTGCACACTCAGATCATAGGCCTGAGAATGGCCTCCGAAACAAGACAGAGAAATCTCAGTCAGCTCCCTCCAGGACCTCCAGGGCAGCCCTGGACGTTAGAGCTTCCCTGCCCACCTGTCCCCTGCTAGTCTCCAGGCTAGGGTTGACTCTCTTCTGGGAGGACTGTCAGGGGCCCCAGAGGGCCTACTGGCCTCAGACTGTCTTCTAGGGGTCCACCAAATATTCCTCTGAAATTTTACCATTTTATTAACACTAAAGTGAATCCCTTGAAAAAACATCTCAAAAACCAAGTACGGTATCAAATGAACAGCAGTCCCCTCCCCCACACACACACACACTTACACACACACTTACACATCCATACATACTCACACATAAATACTGTCACACTCACACACACATACACACACACACTCACATATGCATATACACTGTCACACACTCATACGTACACACACACACACACACACACACACACACA
>JADRCD010195542.1:10705-45993 GCA_019843815.1 Montemys delectorum | reverse complement strand
ATTTTATGTATGTGAGTACACTGTCGCTGTCTTCAGACACACCAGAATAGGTCATCAGATCCCATTACAGATGATTGTGAGCCACCATGTGGTTGCTGGGAATTGAACTCAGGACCTCTGGAAGAGTAATCAGTGCTCTTAACCACTGAGCCATCTCTCCAGCCCATTTTAAGATTTTTTTTTTTTTTTTTTTTTGGCTTTTCGAGACAGGGTTTCTCTGTACAGCCCTGGCTGTCCTGGAACTCACTCTGTAGACCAGCCTGGCCTCGAACTCAGAGATCTGCCTGCCTCTACCTCCCAAGTGCTGGGATTAAAGGTGTGTGCCACCACGCCTGGCCATTTTAAGATTTCTTAATGAGACACCTGGTATTCTTTGCTGCCCAGGCTGTAAAAGCTGGTGTGAAATCAACATACATAACAATTCACAATTTAGACTTGTCAGATTCCAGGTGTGTTGAGTAGCCACTATATTAGAGACATGGAGCATCTCCAATGGCCAGAGCAGCTCTTTGAAGTCTTGTATGGTATCAATGACACTGTCTGCCCCTCAGAACCCAGTGGGGAGGAGGTGTATTCCCAAGACCATCCCCCATGGTCTGCACTCACTGGTCCTGTGAAGGCAAACAGTGTAGTGCCTTAAGGATCATTCATAAGACTATGCTTGGGTATCATTCAAGCCCATGCACACAAAATTGTTAGTTTTAAATCGAGGGTTATGCCTTGATGATCCTAACATTTTACCATATCACTCTTTTCATTGTGGGAATATCCTTCTTGGTTAAGAATATTAAATACAGAATAATTAATACCCAGTAGCTTTCACAAACTTTAGAATAGAAGTCTCACTTCTGATGAGATCGTCTGAGAATAGCTCATCTTGTGACTCTGCAGGAGAAAGACAGTAGAAAAATGTTAATTGGCTCTCAGGCAGGCTGAATACACTCGGGAATGGCCTTGCCTGGTGTTATTCTTGCCTCTAAGATTGCTTAGGAGTCTTTGTCGAGAACATGTAAAGTTGAGATTTTACCCACTTGCAGCTGACAGATTAGTCTTCCTGTTTCAGAGATGGTGGCAGACAACACAAGACTCATGGGTGAAAGACAAAGACTTTATGACTCATCACCCAGCAACTCCATATATACCTGAGTCAGTGTCCTAACTGAATAGACTTGGAAGCTAGGAGGAGCGGGTCACTGGAGAGGAATTACCAAAGAATATCAAGATTTTCCCTTACTCTCTCACAATCTTGCTCTCTCTCTCTCCCTCTTGGAGACTGCTGTGAGAAGAGCAGTCTCTCTCTGCTGCTCTTTGTCCCACAGCTACGGTGATCTGACTCACCAGAGGCCTATGACCGCAGAGACAGTCATCCATACCCGGAACTTTGGAGACCATGAGCAAAAAAACCTGCCTCTTGTGCTTAGATATAGTCAAGTGATGAGAATCTTGCTTATTCAAAGAACCCTGACTGTGCATGATGTTTAGGAAACTCACCTGCTCTTAATTCTGGAAGAAAAGTGTCTCTGTTTCCAACATTCTGAAAAACCTGCCATTGGCTTCAAAAGGAGATGTATTTTCATGTTTCAAAGCTACTCACTGTGAAAACAGAAAATTCCAGAACAGAGAAAAAATAAGTGGCTCACAACACATGAAGAAAATATAGCATACATAGAAACTTTCCTGAAACAGTCTCCAGGGGGAATAAGAAGTTGTACATCTGCGCTTAATTTTCTGATTTGTTGTATATTACTATGTTAATGCTAGTACTCTTGTACTCATATATGATCATATAGAACTATGTTCACAAAAGGAAAAAAAAATACATCATACTTAACTTAGGAAGCATATACAAATAGAGGTCTGTATTTATCCAATGCTTTCAGGGGAGGGGAGATCCACTGTAACCTCCCTGTGAGAGGGCAGATTCTTCAGATTCCCGCCTGACAGATAACCACACCTCTCTGCCCACCTTCTGCTAATTGCTACGCTTCTGTCCAGGTTCCAGTTATGCCGGAAGTCCCGCCTTCAGAGACTGAAGAAGAAGCTGCTGATTGATCCAGGTGGCTGACGAACTTGTGGGAGTGGTTTTGCCTTACTTATCCTAGCGTTTTTTGCTTGTTACATGATTATTGAATGAAAGATGGCTGTATAATCACGTATCTGAGTCGGCCAATTTTTTATCCTTTCCGCGTGGTTAAGGTAACATAACATGGCTTGCCAAATACCTTATTCTCTTTCCAGAATACCCACTGGGAATTGTGGCAGATGGACTGCTACAATCCACCAGTCAAATGGTAAATTAGTGATAATTACATACAAACTGAAAAGCCAAACCCACCTCCTACGAAGCCCAGAATACCAGTCCCTGCGGCAGTGCTTCTCCACTTCAGCCAGCTACTTCACCTGGCTGTGTTGTGGCACACGGGTTTGTACTCAAGCTCTTCTGTTCAATCAGGTCACATGTGCCTCCTCTGTGAGGATTAACTCAGCCTTCGTTGTAGTCAGACATCACAATGCATACTTCAATATTTAGTCACTTGTTTATCTTGCTTCCTCATCAGAAAGCTTGCTCAGTGAAAGCAGGGACTTTGACTTAATTAACTAATACATAGTTAGAGAGTTCTAGTGGGCATTCAATAATGTCCTGAACTGTACTGAAAGAGTGGCTGGATGAATGAACCTATCAACAATCCCACATAAGAAATCCCCACTTCTTGCCATGTGATTATGACTTCTGGGCCTGAATCTTAAATCATTTTAACTAGAAAATGAATTACCTAAAATATGCCATAGAATGTAGTTGACTAAAAACAGAATTGAGGAAGTAAAACTACACATACCTATGAAAATGCCATTATGAAATCCATTATTTTATATGGAAAATATAAAATATAGCATAAATAGAAACTTGGTGTGTTTTCACACCATACATAGAAACATGCCATCTTTCAGTCTGCCACCTTTCATTCAATTCTCTTTGTTACAAGCCAACAGGTAGAATAGGTAAGGCAAAACCCCTCCCCTAAGTTTGTCAGCAACTTGGACCAATCAGCAACTTCTTCTTCAGCTCTGGAAGCAGGACTTCCAGCGTAACTGGAACTTGGAGAGAGGTGTGGCAATTAGCAGGAGGTGGGCTATTTTAAATTCTAAGAAAGTTAAAAAGAAATAAAGAAACCCAGATTATATTTGTTCCCCAGCAGACTGGCTACAGTCTGTGCTTCCTGCCCCCCTGTCCCTTGCATGCAGGAAAAGTGTGCAGGGTATGTAATTCTACATCAAGCTCAGAGTCTAACTGCTGCTACGGTTCCTATCAATTTCCATCAAATCAACTTCTGATTTGATTGGAATCCGAATAGTAAATCAAACAGTGACACGTGCGTCTAATTTAAATGTTAATGTTTCTTGCTCTAGGTTTCTCTCTCACTTCATGAAACATGGATCATGTGTAAGATTAGTAGCATGCATCATTGCTCAAATTAAACTGAGACAGGAGGCCTGCTCTTCCATACCTTTGTCCACCCAGCAAACATTGATTGGCACTCTGCCGGATTCTTTTACTAGGAACAGAAAAAAAAAAAAAAAAAATCAAACCAAACCTGGTAATATGCAAATATGTGGACACATGATGACTGAGTTAAATACCCTTAAAGGTGTGCACAGTTAACCCACAATCTTCTTGAGGCCCACTTCTTCCCAGGTTGACAAAAGAAAGGAGGACAGTGGCAGTCATGGAGACAAGAGGGTTTCTTATGGTGTCTGCTGCCTGCAGCTATGAAAAGAGCCTTTACGCCAAAGCTTTACTAATGATGCAATTGATGAGATGACAGAGACATGAGGCAGAAGAGGAATCTTGAGGCTGGGAGTAAACTCTGACTAGGGTCCTGGACAGAAAGCAGCCTGGAACAACATTAAAGAACAGCTTTTACCAGATGATTGCAGGGGCCCCAAATCTGCAGAGACAGAAACCGCTTTGCATTCGCCGAAACTAGGCTCACTGTGAGGAGCGTGCTGTTTGATGATGCTGCCATGTCATGGCTTGGTATCTGTGACAAGAATGTGGTGGTCTGTGTGACAGATGTCAACTAGCTTTTCTCATTTCAAAGAGCTCATTGTATGTATGTGCTGTTTGCTAACAGATCCAAGATATTATTTTATCTACGTGTAAGGTGGAGTCAGGAGCTGAGATTTTGTCTCATACAGCACAGGCTGCCCAGGAACCTACCGTTTAGGTGAGGCTGGCCCTGGCCTCCTCAAATCTCCACTTCCCTAGTTCTGGATTGTAAGTATGTGTCCAAGATATTATTTTCTGAATAATCAACACAAATTTGGAGATTTTAGGATAAAGCCACTGAGTAAATGGTAAAAATGTGTATGTATACTTTATTCCATAGTAGGTGAACTAACAGTCTATCTTACTGATCAGACAAACTCATTTGTAGTGACTCATGATCAATGACTTCTAGGACCAGTAAGAGAAGAAAACAAAAGTTTTTTAACTAACAGAAAAAAAAAATTGTCATTTTGTGTGATAATAAAATAATAAAAACCTAGACCCCTCATTTGTTTGTTTCTCCCTGTCTTTCCTTTACCCTCTGATTCTTTTTTCTTTAAAGAAATTTGTTTCCAGCCGGGCGGTGGTGGCACACACCATTAATCCCAGCACTTGGGAGGCAGAGGCAGGCAGATTTCTGAGTTCGAGGCCAGCCTGGTCTACAGAGTGAGTTCCAGGAAAGCCAGGACTACACAAAGAAACCCTGTCTCGGAAAAAAAAAAAAAAAAAAAAAAAAAATTTGTTTCCCATAAAATCTTTTGGCCAATGCCAATGACCTCTCACTAATCTCAGATGACCACAGCTTTGCATATAACTACTTTAATAGCTTTATATTTCTATGTTGTGTCCACACGTTCTTTGTATATAATTCTGAAATATTCCTGTGAGTCTTCATTTCATCGTGAAATTTAAGGGCCGAAAGAATCTCTTCGTATCCCTCCCACGCCTGTGGATCAGCTGGTTGCCGGCTGAATTCACAGACAGCCCAGATCTGGGTCATCTATTCCGGGCCTAACCTCTCCAGGGAAGGACATTCGAAAACTTAATACTCCATAGCAGGGAGGGAAATTACCTTTCCTATAAAGGCCCCCGCTGAAATTGAAGTCTATTTTCCTTTGTTTGGCTCTTGGCCAAGCTAGAGAACACCTGGGGGGTAAGTTTTAATGTGCATATTAAAAAGAGAGCTCCCTTCCGGGAATCTCACAAAGGGTATCAGAGAGCAGCACTGCCAAGTTCTCCCGGGGTCCTATAGAGGTTTAATTATAACAGGATTTTTACAGATTGGGCCTGAATATTAGTTAGATTACCTGGCAATGCAGACTTATTTCTTTAGCTTCTCCATGGAATAGTTATGAGAATAATCGCTGCACCGAATGGCAGCTCAAACGAAAGGAAAAGAAATTCTATTCATTTTGTATAAAGAGAAAAAATTATGTTTAATAATTTAATCAGGTAAAATGAAGCACTTGGCATTCATCAGCCTCCGTCACTCGGAGCTGTAATCAGGGGCCCCCTCCCTTGCTTCTCCTGTGCTCTCACTTAAAAGCTGTTATTTTAACTTGTCGAATTTCCATAGCAACTGCTACATCGCTTTTTATAGTTAAAGCACTCGGCGTCATTTCTAACTACATCAATGCTCCACTATTAATTGTCAGCACTGTTAAAACCTTGGGCTCTTTTCCCCGAGAGCTGCACCTTCTCCCTGGTGTGGTTGGCATCACCCTTGAGCTAATTCTCACCGCCTGATCTAATTTCTGAAAACCAAATCTTTCTTCTTAGTTGGGGAGACAAACATCTCAGAGAACTGACATAAAAAATGTCGCTCCACACCCCTGTGTGCTAAAGCAGCTGAGGACTAAGAGAGGAACTGCAGGGCTGAGACCCTCCCTCCCCCCATCACTAAAAGGACCCAGAAAAGCTCAGGGTGGCCACAGAAGGGATTGTAAGACTCAGATATGGCAGCCTGTGATGCTAACACAGGGCTCTCAGCAGGAAGAAAGGCCTACTGGGAAAGAATTGAGTGTTAAAGTAATGAGCAGCCTGGGCCAGAAAGGGAAAAGCCGACTATGTCCGAAGTATTCTTCCTAAATTTACCAGCGGTGTTCCCTGTGCTGAACAGCTTGTAGAAATGAAGAAACACCAAGTGTTGATAACTGATCTCCTCCTGGCTGGAAATCATCAGGAGCAAGAGAAGACTGTTCACTCCCTTTCTGCCACTTGTCCGTATCGCAGGAGCCACCAAATCAACTCCTTTGTTACCAGATGTCTCTTGTTTGTTTGTTTGTTTTTTGTATCTCTAATAACCCAAAGATGTTGGGCAGCAACCCCAATGAAAACACTTAAAACAACCACACCCATTTAGTTGTAACTGCCCTAGGTATTTACAGCCCAGCAACGCATTTTCCATCTAGATTTAAATTACGTTTATTTAACGTTCAGTAGATTTTTTTTTCTAAAGCTGAAAAACGCTTTAAAATTAATATAAAAACAAGCATACTGTGCTTATGCAAGTTGCTTCTTTAAGCTCAGTGCCATCTTTGTAAAACAGAGCTAATAATAGCACCTATCACACAGGTATAATTCTCATGGGTAAAAAACACCAAACAGCCCTCGGAGACGAGGGACGAGGATGGCGCCGGTGTAGGAAAGTCTCCTCCTTCCTTTGTCATGGAGACCTAATTTCAAGATCTCGCTCAGTTTTCAAGACGGCTTTCTGCAGTTCTCGGTGATCATTGCCATGGCTTTTCTTTTTCAGCCTTGGCTCCCACAACCATGCTTTCAGAACAGGCACAGAGACCCTTGGTAAACGTAGATCTTGCCACACGCTTACTTGAAACCTTTCCATGGCCTTTCAGCATAGACCCAGATCAGACATGGCTGGGACTATGGACCTACCTATTCATATTCAGTTCCGCCTTCCTCCGCCCCTGGTAGCTCACTATCCATAAGTGGTGGAGACCCTCTTTTGAAGGGTTCACTCTTCAGTCTGTCCCCCACCTTTGCTTTTGAAGCAAGGTCTCAGGAAGCCCAGGCTAGTCTTCAGCTTGCTATGTTGCTGAGGTTCCTGGAATGAGCTAGGTATGGGCACAGGCTGCTTCAACTCACACTGAACAAATCATGCTTTATTTGTAGTCTAAAGAAAAATAAATTAAAAAAAAAAAAGAAAAACAAAAAGCAAAAGAATAATGTAGTAATTATGCCCACTACCAAAAGTATAGCATAATTAATTAACCAAACAGCTGATATTATATTTACTAAAGACATTTAATGCATAATTAAATGTCTTACAATATAAGTGAATACTAGCCGGATGGTGGTGGCGCACGCCTTTAATCCCAGCACTTGGGAGGCTGAGGCAGGCGGATTTCTGAGTTCAAGCCCAGCCTGGGCTACAGAGTGAGTTCCAGCACAGCCAGAGCGATCCAGAAAAACTCTGTTTCGAAAAAGAAAATATATATATATGAACACACAAATATGTATTTGTATATATAAGTATATATATATATATATAAACTTATATATATGTGTCCAAAATGTAACAATAGACATATTGTCCCATCTAAATCTATAGCTCTAAAAAATAATTTTGAGGACTCAGATAAATTGAGGGTGCGTGTAAATTCCTAGAAAAATTATTCACAAAAAAAAATCCAACTCAAGTCTATGAGTAGTTTTATAGCAATAGAAAGATTGACATTGTACTTAATCTTGACACAGGGAAAAATGCCAGCCCATGTAACTTTACACCATGATTTACTAAACTTTTAAGAAACAAATCAGAGCTACAGAGATGGCTCCGTGGTTAAGAGCACTTGCTGCTTTTTTCAGAGGACTGGAGTTGGGTTCTCAGGGTCCACATGGTGATGGAGGTGCTGAGGACCCACCCACCTGTAACTGCGGTTCCAGGGAAGCTGGCACCCTTGCCTGGCCTCTCCAGGTACCTGGACTCATGTGTATACATATGGAGAAACACACATTCACATAATTACAAATGAAATAGATCTTAGCATATTAACAAACCATCCATGTTTTACTCAGACCCTTTTTTTTAAAAAAATTATTTATTTATTTATTTATTTATTTATTTATTTATTTATTTATTTATATGAGTACACTGTTGCTGTCTTCAGACACACCAGAAGAGGGCATCAGATCCCATTACAGATGGTTGCGAGCCACTGTGTAGTTGCTGGGAATTGAACTCAGGACCTCTGGAAGAGTAGTCAGTGCTCTTGACCACTGAGCCATCTCTCCAGCCATTACCTGGACCCTTAAAGATGGAATAGGGAATGCTTTCCCAATGAAGCTCAAGATCAGCATGGTACTTAAAGCCATAGTCAGAAATGATGCATGAGTCCTCAAGAAGTTACTGAACATGCTACTTCTGTTTCTGTGGTATGTTATTTATTTCCCTTGCTGGCTTATTTTCTCAGTATGTATGTATAATTTTTTTAAAGTATCAACCTACCATCAGTTGTGCAACTGAATACAAAGGCTCAGTTCAGAGCTAGTCTTTTTATTTTCAGATTTCTGTTTCAGTGCTGGGGATTGAACTCAGAACCCATGCATGGGAAGTGCTCTACCACAGAGTTACATCCCAGCTCTTTCAGATATTTCTGATGGAGGTTCTTAATTTTAAGTGATCAAATTCTTTTTCTTTACAAAAATACTTTTCTTATAAATTTTGTTGTAGATGTTTAAACCTTAAAGAAATCTGGGGTTTCTGACACTATTGCTGATGTCAGGAAGCACTTGCTGACAGGAGCCTGGTATGGCTGTTCCCTGAGAGGCTAAGCCAGCACCTGACCAAAACAGATACAGATGCTCACAGCCAACCATTGGACTGAGCCTGCGGACCCCAATGGAAGAGCTAGAGGAAGGACTGAAGAAGCTGAAGGGGATTGCAAACCTAGGAAGAACAATATCAACTAATTGGACCACCCAGAGCTCCCAGGGACGAAACCACCAACAAAAGAGTACACAAGGGGGATCCATGGCTCCAATTGCATATGTAGCAGAGGATGGCCTAGTCGGTCATCAATGGGAGGGGAGGCTGGGCAGTGGTGGTGCACGCCTGTAATCCCAGCACTTGGGAGGCAGAGGTAGGTGGATTTCTGAGTTCGAGGCCAGCCTGGTCTACAGAATGAGTTCCAGGACAACCAGAGCTACACAAAGAAACCCTGTCTAGAAAAAAAAAAAAAAAAAATGGGAGGGGAGGCCCTCAGTCTTGTGGAGGTTTCATGCCTCAGCATAGGGGAATGCTAGAGTGGTGAGGTGGGAGTGGGTGAGTGGGTAGAGGAGCACCCTCATAGAGGCAAAGGGGAGGGGGAGAAGGGGGATGGAATGGGGGGGGGTTGTGGAAAGGTAACCGGGAAGGGAGATATCATTTGAAATGTAAATGAATAAAATAATTTATTAAAAAAAGATATTTGAGGTTTAATTTTAGTGTAAGATGGTGATCTATTTTAATCAGAGAAATCATTTTTAAAATTATTTTTAAAGTACTTGATTAATTGCGTATATATTATATATTATGAAATTATATATAATTATATATTAGAATATAACATACTCAAATACATTATATATTTGCATGTATAATATATAATATATTCAAATATATTCACATATGAATTATATATAAAAATATACATTATATAATAATATAAATTATATTTCATATAGACTTATGGATAGGACATAGAATATATGTGATATTATATATTTATATATTATATAATTATAAATTATATGTATTATATTAAATTTATGGTATTAAATTAATATATATGGTATGCAACACACTTTGAGTATATAAATATAATCAACCATTTATTTGTGTGGGAGGAGAACATTATGTTGCTTTTCCTATGTCTCAGAGAAGTCTCCCATATAGGGGTGCCTGTTGTCTGCATTGTCATGCTCACTTCACTAGAAAAGGCTGAGATAGATATCCATAGATTAATGGTTAAAGCAAGCTATTTAATATATGCATCACCTAGTATGCCTACTGTGTGTGTGTTAAGTACTTTCAAACCTACTCTTAGCAACTTTTTTTCTTCTCTCCTCCTCCCAACCCCCACCCCGGGAGAAAAGAGTTTCTCTGTGTAACCTTGGCTATCCTGAAACTTTCTCTATAGAGCAGGCTGGCCTCAAACTCTGCCTCCCAAGTACTAGAATTAAAGGTACATACTACTTCTGTGGTGCAACTTTCAAATATATATATAGCATTATTAAGTACACTATGCTATACAGTCCCTGAATTTCTTTTTTGATTTCTTGAATACTATTGTGGTTATTTTAATCTTTTGACAAACATCTCTTGGATCTCTTTTTTTTTTAAATATTTTTTTAAGATTTATTTATTATTATAATTAAGTACACTGTAGCTGTCTTCAGACATACCAGAAGAGGGTGTCAGATCTCATTATGGGTGGTTGTGAACCACCATGTGGTTGCTAGGATTTGAACTCAGGACCTTCGGAAGAGCAGTCAGTGCTCTTACCCACTGAGCCATCTCGCCAGCCCCTCTTGGATCTCTTACAGTACCTAGCACCTAGAAATTACCATTCTGTTCTCAGCCTGTATTAATGCTTTCAGACAATAGTAAAGTTGTCATTGGGAGATATAGAATCTCCTTTTGCAGATTCTTTGTCTTACTGACAAAAATAATGTACAGGTAGTCTTAGAAGGAAGTTCCAGGACAATTTTATTGGACTTTGGGGAAGAGAGAGAAAAATAATAGCAGGTCAGGTGGGCTCAGGATCTTGGCAGTTATCCAGAGGTGGGGAAGGAAAGCTCAGTAGTGGGATTCAATGAGTCAATGAATGGAGGCAGATGCTTAGAGTGTCATGTTAGTCGAGATTTGGATTTGACCTGGGTCTAAAAGGGAGAGATGGAGAAGAGGAAAGAGGAAAAAGTTATATTGTTGAGTTAGAACTTAGAAAGTGGACAGGCTTAACTGAGAGTCTGTGATAACTGTGTGGAATAAGGGACTCTTGGTTTACTTCAGAACACCTCTATTTAAAGAGATAGTTGTGTTCTTTTGTGTAGCTCTGACTGGCTTCTTTAAATTGTAAAATAGAATTTTCTTAGGATAGGAGGCTTCTGGCCTTGTCTAGGCAAAGGAAGTGCTTGTTTTTCAAGTAAAAAAAGATGTTATCAACAACCACTGACTAGGCAAACTGCAAAGGGTGTTACTGAGCCCCAACCATGTATTTGTCTGAGAGAATATCAGCAAAGTGGTCTTCATGTCTCTGAGAGACCTCCAAAATAAGAGGTGCCTGTTGTCTACATCATCATGCCATTTGTCCAGAGGAAGCTGAAGTAGGTGTGCGTATGTCCACCGTGATGCTGAGGGGGAAGCTGGCAAATGGTTCTTTTCAGTTTCTTCCCCCGATGCCAAGCATTCCTTAAGGTCATGTGCTGTTTTCTCTTTCTATGGTTTCACACAGAGCCATAGTTTTCAATATTTGTTCAGTATCTTTGTGGAACTTAGGTCTACTTATCCATTTCACATCCCTGGGTGCAAAACTGAATGCATGCAAAACAGAGCATTTACTTTCCCCTTAAAAATATGCTCTTCCAAACTGGGTGTGGCGGCTCATGCTTGTAATCAGAGAACTCAGAACTAGAAGGCAGGACGATCAGTGCAAGGCCAGCCTGTACTTCACAATGCCGTGTCTCTAAATAAATAAATAAATAAATCAGCAACAAAAGACCTTTGCAGCACTTTCCACTTAATAACACAATTGCTCAAGTCAAAAATCAAGGGGGAGGTAGTTAATTCATGACACAAAATCCACAGTTCTCATTTTTAAAGGAATAAGAGACTATTCTGGAGCCGTTTTAAGTGGCCATGGCCTGGGAACACAGATCTAGCTCACCCCAAATTCCATGTTTCACGAATGAAGCAATTTCATGAAGTTTTTATTGTTTTAACAAAAAGACTCATATATCAAGGCAAGTTTAAAATAGATTGGTAGATATACCAGAGAGGTAGATCCATCAAGATGAGGAAGTTTTTTTTATAGGCTCAAGCCCCTGTATGACGATATTCTTAGCTTTTGGATCAGTGGAAGCTAGTAGTCTGCTAAGTTAGTAGATTCCAATACGTTTTTATCTATTAGTTACAATATGAGTTCCAATACAGAGTAGGCAAGGAACTGCTGTTCAGAGGACTAAATTGAGCTCAAGATAAGATAATTAATAATTAATATAAGTAATAATTAAGATAAGTAGTTTGCCGGCCACTGGTGGCGCACGCCTTTAATCCCAGCACTTGGGAGGCAGAGACAGGCAGATTTCTGAGTTCGAGGCCAGCCTGGTCTACAGAGTGAGTTCCAGGACAGCCAGGGCTATACAGAGAAACCCTGTCTCGAAAAACAAAAACAAAAACAAAAACAAAAACAAAAACAAACAAAAAACCCCCAACATTCCAGTCTCTCCACAGAACCTAAATTCTAGTCACCCTCTCAGTGTCTACAGATACATTCTTTTCAGGAGTTTTTCTTCTTACTCAAGATCCAGTCCTCAAAAATCCTGTTGGCTCTACTGCAAAACAGTAAAACCAATCCAGTAAGGTCAGCACCTCCCCCTAAGCATCCAAGTTGCAATCACCTCCTGCTTTTAGAAGTGCACCTTCCTAAAAGGTTCCCGGATTCATCTGTTTTTGTCTCTTTCCAACAACTAATCTCAGAAAAACACAAATAGTACTTAAGAATTCCCCAGCTTAAAACTTTAGAGTGGCACTCAGTCACCAGAGGAGTTTCAGAAGGCTTTATTTACTGTGGTAAAGTTCTGTGTCCCAGTGTAAAGCCCAGGCCTCCAGAGCCACTGCTGCTCACTTTTTTGTTTTTTGTTTTTTTGATCTCTCAGCTCAATTGACAGAGAACCACCCTTTCTGGAAGGCTGTATCCTATGCTAAACATAGACTCCCAGCTCAAATGTAAGCTACAGAGATGTCCTCTTAAAGTACAACCCTGCTCTACAAAGATGCATTTTTCTGTAACATTTGTCAGTATGTAAAGATATTTTTTTAAAAAAACCCTTTCGAATTTCAGAGCTTTATTTTTTTTTTAAGATTAATTTATTATATGTAAGTACACTGTAGTTGTCTTCAGACACCCCAGAAAAGGGAGTCAGATCTCGTTACGGATGGTTGTGAGCCTCCATGTGGTCGTCGGGAGTTGAACTCAGGACCTCCAGAAGAGCAGTCGGTGCTCTTAACCACTGAGCCATCTCTCCAGCCCTAAAGATATTTTTTATATTTATATACTGTGTCCCTTTACCTAGAATATAAACTTAACAAGCAGAGATCTTCGTTCTCTTAACTGCCAAATCTCCAGTGCAAAGACATTTTTCGTTGTTAAGTAACTCAACATCCCAGAAAAACTTTATATTTACTTTACTTTACAGGAAAGAATCGGGTTGTAAAAGTACTATAATTAAGCAAGGACGTACAACCAACAAATGTCAGCTCACTGTTTAAGGCTCAAGTCTGGCTTGATTTTTTCATCACTGAATCATTGCCTCACTAAAATTTACAATTTACTGTGAAGCAAGCGAATTGAAAGCAGAAACCTCTTTTACTAAATATACTTCAAGACTCCACCTCTCACTGAAGCTGAAACCTCCTACGACGTCCTGCCCCAGCCCGCTCCGCCCTCTTCGAATTAGCACCGCACAGTCCTGCGCCCGAGGCAGCTGCAGGGGACGCCTGCGCAATGAGCATTCAGCGCAAAGATTTCTGGGATTGGTAGTCCGTATTTCTCTAGCGTGGTCATTTGCCTGAAAAGGAACTAACAGCGTAAATGAGATCGCTTTGAATTTGATACATAGTAAATAAAACTCAGACTGTGTACACAAAAGTGGAGGTACTGAGTTGTTTCCAAAGACCATCCCCTCCACCCCCCCCCCCCACACCGGTACAGGCGCTGTTCGGACAGCTGCACGGGGCCTCCGGCTGGGCGGGGCTTCCCGCGATGCCTTGTGGGTCCTTCCTACTCAGCCTCTCTCTTTCTCTCGGGCCCGTGGCGCCGGCAAGATGGGTGAGCTGTGCGGGACTGGGCTGAGGGGCCGCTGGAGGGACCTAAAGCTCGGAGCCCAACCTGTCGTGGGGCGATACAGCTGGGAGCAGGGCTGTATTCGGGAGGAGGCCGGGTGAAGGGACGCCGTCCCGCGGGCACGTGGCCGTGCGGAAGAGTTCCTGCGGCCTACGGGCCGCCTTGCCGGGCGCCTGCTCCAGACCCATTGCCCTGGAAGTTTAATCTGAAAGGCCCCAGCCTGGGTTTGTGTGCGGCTCCGAATTAGGGGATTTCAAGGGTAATTAGCCCAAGGGCTAAGAGGAGCCACAGGGCTCCGGCGGGAAAGCCCCTCCTGCTGAAGATCGTGTGTGGACGCACGGGTTCGGAGGTTTTACGGAAGATTCAGTGATGTTTCTTTTTCAGGCAAGTGTCGTGGTCTCCGTACTGCCCGGAAGCTCCGCAGTCACCGACGGGACCAGAAGTGGCATGATAAACAGTACAAGAAAGCCCACTTGGGCACAGCCCTGAAGGCCAATCCGTTTGGGGGTGCCTCTCATGCAAAGGGAATTGTACTGGAAAAAGTGTAAGTGAAAGGCTGCTTCCTAAGAGCGTTAGTTTACCGTAACTGAGAGCGAACTAATTCTTCAAAGGTTGCAAAAAATCGTGAACCTGCTTTGGTTGGAGTTTTATAAGAGAATGGGAAGTATCCTAGTCCTTATGTTAGGACTTGAGCTGGGGTTTACATGACTAAAATTTTTAATTTCAGCGATAGTCTGGAAGGAATGAAAGAAATAAAAAGTAATGTACATACTAAAACATTGAACAGTGTGGGGGACTGTACCTTAACCAGCTGGTACATTCTTAGGACCTTTTTGGAGTTGAGGAAATTCCTCTTCTGGCATGTTTCTGATGCATTGACTTTTTAAAATGATTTTTGTATAGCGTTCACAAATTTAGCAGGAAGAGTTTGAATCTTTATTTTTACCACTCCAACGGAGCTAGAGAAGTTCTGTTTTGCCAGGGGAAAACTTAGTTGAAATGGCATCTGCAGGATTTGACACCGGATTGAATAGGAGTTGCTACTTTTATTAGTAATTGTATTTTTTAAACCTTATTAACTCACATGTGCCATTGATGTTGCAGAGGGGTTGAAGCCAAACAGCCAAATTCTGCCATCAGGAAGTGTGTCAGGGTGCAGCTTATTAAGAACGGCAAGAAGATCACAGCATTCGTGCCCAATGATGGCTGCTTGAACTTCATTGAGGTGACTTTTGTCTTATAAGTGTAGTTCCTGCTTGGGGTGTGTGGCGTTTCCTATGTGGGTTTTTTTGTTTGTTTTGTTTTTTAGTTATTTAGTCTGGCAAGTGGATATTTTTTTTGCCACTGATACCTAAGATGGACTTTATTGTATTTCAGGAAAATGATGAAGTTCTGGTCGCTGGATTTGGTCGAAAAGGTCATGCTGTAGGTGACATTCCTGGAGTCCGCTTTAAGGTGGTTAAAGTAGCCAATGTGTCTCTTTTGGCTCTGTACAAAGGCAAGAAGGAAAGACCAAGATCATAAAATTTGACAATGGAAAGACAGTAATAAATTTTCATATTCTGAAAAAAATACTTAGTGGCTTATTTCCTGCCCTGAACTCAAAAATATTTAGTATATCATAGATGTCTTTAATTGATACTGAATGAAGTTCCTGGTGTGTACAATAGTTTTAAGTGTTTGTGATTGTGGAGAACTCTGTTAACATGCAGAGGGTCATGGAACTATAATCCCAGTACTTCAGAGCATGAGCATGCTTTGGGTGTATGGGGAGGGACACAACCCAGGCAATTTCTGTGCACTTGATAGTTGTGGAGAGCTTGGGCTAAAGTAAATGGAGGAGAGGGTTGCACAGGGAAAGGTTTGACCAAGGAAAAGTGCATACCTTATAATTGGCAATTTTTACCTCAAAAGTACATAATGCAAGTGGCTGCTAGGGGCTCAAGAGTGAAGCAGTTGGCAGGCTGCAGGACCAGAGCTCAGATTATGAGGTGAAGGAAACACCCCGAGTCAGCTTTGCTCTTGCTCCTTGGCTGTATTTTTTGCATTTAATTGGATCTCTGCAAAGCCTCACCTTTGCTTCACATTTTTAAACCTTGCTGGTCACAAGTTGTTCCATTGTGTCTGCAGTAGAGTAGAGTAGATTTCATACAGTGCTTCCTAGCAGGTGGGCCCTTTAGCAGCTGAGGTATCCACAGGTTTTCAGCCTTAACCCTACCAAGGAGTGCATGTAGGTCCTCAAGACCAGGAAGGATCAGGCTGCATGTGGCATCTGTCATGGGTGTGTAGCTGCTAGTATGGCAATAGGAGACCAGTTATGACCCACAAAAACACTCCAGAGCCAGGGAGAACCTTCTTCTCTCCCATCATTGTACAGCTGAACCTGTAAAGTACTCATAACAGCATCTTGTATACTTAATTCTTAGATGTTTCCAGGATACTACACCCCGACCCCTGACCCTAACCTTTTTTAAACCAGCCTCCTAGCCCTTAGTACAGTGGCTACCAAACTCTTTTAAGAGTGCCCTAAATCTAGTGTATGGAACCAATTGTAGTTCCTTTGTGTGCCCATCCGTGTTGGTGATCAAATCTCTTATCCTTCACACCCAACATGAAGTTTAGGCTTTTTCTCAAGGAGTGAGAAAGCTATGGCACAAAGCCTCATACCTTTAATCCCATCAGGCAGGCAGATTGGACTTCTAGGCCAGCATCACTGTGAAGCCTTAAAAAAAGGTGAGAAAGGAAAATGGTATGAGAAAAGAATGAATGTGGACAGTTTCTGCCACTCTTTCAGAAGGGAGGAATACATTCTAAAATGTATGGAAGTAGTAGGATAGTTTAAAAGGTAACTTGATTTTAAGACAATTTATAGCTGCAGTATCAAGACAATGAAAAAATGAGTGGCAAAATTCTAGTTTCTAAATGGGAACAGTGAGTCAAGGATTTGTATCTACTTCCTAAATTCAGAAGTAAAATTCTATTAAAATCAAGCAGATGATAACCTACACAGTGTACTTGCAAATGTGAAACAACTGGATCTTCCATCTGCTGTTGAGATTGGTAATTTTGTATGAAGTTGTACAGTACAAATAGATCTAAGCCATTAAATTCCCAGGTAGTTACACAATATATGCCCATAATTTAAATCCTATGCAAATATATTTATGGCAACTTTGTGACAGCCAAGAACTAGAAAGAAATCTACAGGAGAGGTGGCTAGCTTGTGGTATATTAAAAAATGATGTACTATTTAGCTATAAAACTATTGTTGGGACTTGAGAAACAGCTAGTGGTTAATGTGTACCACTTGGACCTGGGTTCTCCACACCATGTCCAGCAGGACACAAGCATAACTGCAGCTCTAGGATATCTGAAACCCTTTTCTGGCCTCTATAGGCACCACTCACTCATGCTCAAATCTTCACACAGACACTTAAACTTGTGGTTCTAAAAATAAGATAGTGAAATTGGTATAATGTAGCAACTCAGAAGTACAAGAAGATAATTTTTTTAGGGTTATATATACGTATGTGTGGTGGTTTGAATATCTTGGCCTACAGGGGGTGGGACTTACTAATCAGATCCAATAAGAAGTACCAACTCCCTCTGGAGGTTCTTTACCAGGGATCTTGACAACTGGCTGAGCTGGCTAGTTTCATGTCAACTTGACATTGGCTAGAGTCATTTTTGTTCATTCTGTATTTTACACACATACATATATATATTTCCATTATTATAGTCCTTTTCCTCTTGCCCATAGTGTGTGTACACTCATCAGACAAGATTTTTTTTGTTTTGTTTTTTTTGTTTTTTGAGACATGGTTTCTCTGTATAGCCCTGGATGAGACTGGCCTCGAACTCAGAAATCCACCTGCCTCTACCTCCCAAGTACTGGGATTAAAGGCGTGCGCCACCACCACCCGGTCTGGGTCAGGATTTTTGATCTAGTTTTATCCTATAGATGAATTTTATGCCAGCCCCTCAGTGGTTAAGAGAGCACTATGTGCTCTTCCAGATGTCCTGAGTTCAATCCCCAGCAACATGATGACTCAAAACCATCTATAATGTGATCTGACACTCTCAAATGCAGTGTACATGCAGATAAAGCATTCATATACAAAAATATAAATATGAGGCTGAAGAGATGGCTCAGTGGTTAAGCCCACAAGCTGCTCTTCGAAAGGATCTGAGTTCATTTCCCAGCAACCACCTGACGGCTCACAACCATCTGTAATGTGATCAGAAGCCCTCTTCTGATGTGTCTGAAGACAGCAACAGTGTATTCATGCATAAAATAAATTAATTAAAAAAGTTTTTTTTTTTTTTTTTTTTTTTTTTTTTTTTTTTTTTACTGTGCATGAGTATTTTGCCTGAATGTATGCATGTACGCAATGCTCATGAAAACCAGAAGCATGTGTTGGATCCCCTAGAGCTGAAGTATATTAGTTACGTTTCTACTGTAGTGGTAAAGATCAAGAGTAACATGGGGAGCAAAGGGTTTATCAGTCTATCCCTGAGAGTGGTCAAGGCAGAAACTCAAGGTAGGAACTGAGGTATAAGCCATGCAGAGGTTCTACTTACTGGCTCAATCATTCTGTTTCCGCATGTAAGACCACCTGCCCAGGTTGGCACCATCCACAATGGGCTTTTCCCTCCCACGTCAGTCGTCAATCAAGAAAATGTTCCATGTTTGCCTACGGGCCAATCTTACGAAGGCGTTTTCTCAATTGTGTTCCCTGTCTTAGACAATCTAGCTTGTGTCAAGGTGACGAAACAACCAACCAGGTCATGGAGCTATATCTGGTTGTGAACCTCTACGGGGTTGCTGGTAACCAAACCTGGGTCCTCTGCAACAGCAAGTGCTCTTAACAGCTGAGCCATCCTTCCAGCTAGCTCCCTACTCGTCTGGTCAGTCACAGCTGAAGACCATGAGGAGCTGAGTGTGGGTTTATACTGTTTATGGAACATCTCACGGCAGTGAGGTTCTGTGGGTAGATGATCATCTTCGTCGGTTTCGCATTGCTGTGCAAAACACCAGACACCATGCAGACAAGAGCAGTTTATTCAGCTCGTGCTTCTGCAGATTTAAGAGCATGACACCGGCAATTGTTTAGCTTTGGTGAAGGTGTCACAGTGGATGGCATCTCTACAGAGGGAGTACGTGCAGCTGAGAGATTCAGAGGAGTTGTTGGGTCCACGTACAACAATACATTTTCTTTTTCTTTTTTCTTTTTGTTGTCTTTTCGAGACAGGGTTTCTCTGTGTAGCCCTGGCTGTCCTGGAACTCACTCTGTAGACCAGGCTGGCCTTGAACTCAGAAATCCGCCTGCCTCTGCCTCCCAAGTGCTGGGACTAAAGGCGTGCGCCACCACTGCCCGGCTACAACAATACATTTTCAAGAAAACTAGCCCCCAGTGTCCTGCCTGACCCACTCATGTGCCACAGCAATAATCCATTCCTGAGGGTGGAGTCACCTGACATAATTACTAAGTCTGTGGTGGTTTGGATAAGAATAGCCCCCGTAGTAGGTGCATATGTCTGAATGCTTAGCTATCAGGGACTGGCACTACTTGGGAGGGATTAGGAAGTGTCCCTTGTTGGAGGAAGTGTGCCACTGCAGGTAGACTTTGAGGTTTCAAAAGCCCAAGCCAGGTCTAGGGGCTCTGTCCCTGCTTCCTGTGGATCCAGATATAGAACTTTCAATTACATTCTCTAGCACCATGTTCTGCCTGAGGGCTACATACTCCTGCCATGATGAAAATGGACTAAATCTCTGAAACCAGCCAGCTCCAATTAAATGCTTTTTTCTATAAGAGTTGCTATGGTCATGGTGGTCTCTTCACAGCAGTTAAACACAGACTAAGATAGTCCCACTTCAACACCCTCAATACTACCACATTAGGAACCAACTTCTTGCCAGCTCGTGAATAAACCTGTAAGGAACAGACCAGATCACTGACCCATCCTGTGGAACCTGTAAAATGCACCTGCCCATTCTGATTTGGTTATATTTGCTGGCTTGATTACAGTCATTGTAAATGAAATTGGTCTAAAGACTCTGGTAAATTTACAATCACAACATGAGTATGAAGCCCACCATCAGGGATAAAAGAAGAGGACAAAACTCCCAAGTTTAGGGGTTGCAATGTTCAACGATTGAAAATGGAGCAAAAAAAAAAAAAAAAATCAACGGACAAGGTCAGAGAAGAATGTCTGTATCCATGGAAACAAATGCCACAATATTTATAATTTGCTTTAAGGTCCTGGAACAACTAAAGAACGAAATAAAGCAAATACACCACCATCTAGGTGTGCTCATTCTGATTTTTAGGTATGGGAGGGATCACACCAGTCTCCACTTGTATGTTTAAAAAGTTCCATAGTTTAGAATTTTCTATACATTCTGTTTGTGTAGTCACAACACTAGCTGCACAAGAACATCTATATAGCCGCAGAATATGTGGGAGCAGTCAAGTGACAACTGCCATGTAGTGCATTTATTTTTGTTGTTTGAGATAGAGTTTTGATAAGGGGGCCTACCTGGCTTGACAATCATTATGTAGCCCAGTGTACCCTTGGACTCATGGCAATCCTTCTGCCTCAGCCTCTTAAATGCTGGGATTATAGGCATTGATGGCCTCACATTTGTAGGTAAAAACCTACTGACAATGCCCTCTTGGGTAGTAGTCATGGCTGCCTTTTTTAATGTTATCATCCTTCAGCCTCTGAACAACTTTCTCTCCATTCTGTAAGCCTACAGCCTCTGGCTCTGTGACTACCGATGGAACTCAGATCTCCAACAGATACTTATTGAGTGTGATTGGCCATACAAAGCCTGGCAAATGCTAATCACCAAACACTGCCGATCTGTTGAACTTCGGTTTCCTGTTAATGTGCCATGCTGCCTTTGCTAGCATTCTTCTTTGTAACTAGGAATGGCTTCAGGACGTGTGACGCTTTAATCCAACAAAGTGTCACAGAGATATGGGTTTATTGTTATATCCATTGATTTGAACACAGAATACACGTGGGGTTGGGCTCACTTTTAATACTTTACGACAGAGAACTAACTCTGAAGGCACTGGCAACAAGACCACTAGATGTCGCTGCTGACAACATCAAGAGAAAAGCAAGCCCGTGTTCCTGTTTTAAAGAACATTACCAAACTGAAGAATAAAAGGCAAAACCACTTATTGATACACCCTAAAAAATACTAACGCATAATATGAGCATGGTATCTTACACCTGTAATCCAAGCACTTTGGAGGCTGAGGCAGGAGAATTACCATGGGTTTGAGGCCTCCTTGAGTTACATAGTGTGAGACTCTGTATTAAAAACAAGTCATTAGATGTAAAGTAAAAGAAAATCATGCTACAGTCCACAGACCCAGAGAGGCTAAGTAACAAGGACTCAAGGGGGTCAAGAGGGAAGGGAAGGATTTCCCTGAGAAGGAGAAATCCGATAGATTTCACAGGTTGACTGGGTGTGGGTGGGGCTGGGAACAGGAGAGATGAGGGGGAGAAAATACTAAGAGAAATGACAGGAACTGGGGGACCTTTTGGGGAGAGGTGGAAACCTAGTGCAATGTACTCTCCATTGAATCGACCAGAGTAATTTTAGCAAAGACTCCCAAGTAATGGGGAACATGGGGCCCGAACCAGCCATCGTCTATAACCAAGCGAGACCTCAAGTGGAGGGACTGGGAAACCAATCCAGCCATACAACCTCTGACCTACAGTTTATTCTGCCCACAGAGTGTTCTGGGACTCTGGAGCCTAGCAGAATGATCATCAAAGAGACCAGAGGGACTTTCATCCAGCAACTGATGGGAGCAGATGCAGAGTCCCAGAGACAAACATTAGGCTGAGCACAGGAGGCCCTGTGACAAGGGAAGAGGAAGGATTGGAGGAGCCAGAGGGGTCAGGGACACCAAGAGAACACAACCCACAAATTCAGCTGACTAGGATTTATGGGGACTCACAAAGACCAGGGAGCCTGATCTGACAAAAGTCCTCTGCATATATGCTATGGCTGAGTAGCTTGATGTTCTTGTGGGAATCCTAAGAGTGAGAGCTGGGGCTGTCCCTGCCTCTTGTGCCTACTTCCAGGGCCCCTTTCTTCTTACAGGGTCGCCTTGTCCAGCTCTGATGTGATGATATGTGCTTGGTCTCCTTGCAGCTTGTTATGTCACATTTGGTTGATGTCCCTGCTCTTTTCTGAGGGGAGGCAGATGACGAGAGAGAAGAGGTGGTGATGGGGTTTCTGGGGGAAGGGGAAACTATGGTCAGGATGGAACATAGGAGAGAAAACAAAACAAAACAGAAACCAAACAAACAAAAAAACAAAAACTCAAACTCAGAGGGGCAGGTTCAGATTAGTGTCCATGAGAAAAGCCAAGGTTACGGACACAAGAACAGTTAACTACTACTTAAGTCCTCCTGTGAAAGTGACCTCAACTCACTGGCCAAGAGAGGAACAAGGCCGCGACGCCATCTTTGAAGTGGAAGGAACTAACGTGCCTGTTCACTTTCAGATCTCTGTCCCTTGAAGTTAGAAATCTGAATCTGAATCACAAATCAGCACATACTCACCCTAGCTCTGAAGACCCATGCACGTCCTGTGAAGATTTCGTACACATTTCTACACAGACTGCATGCATACAGCCCTGCTGCTGGAAGACAGCTCAGTCAGGTGACCAAACCACATAGATGACTCAGCCTCATGTGCAGCAGGCTGGACATCTCCTTGATTCTCACCCACAGATGAAATGCCTAACAATGCTTTGTTTTATCAGAACAAATACACATCCCACCATTGAGGACAGGTGACTGACCGAAAGCAACGTTCAAAAATAACAAGGCTTTTACTATGTGAAATACATTGGATATTTTCTTTCTAATGTGGTCCTTAGTTTTAAAATGACATTATCACGGGGAGAAAGAGATGAGAAACCCAACTTTACTCTGACTTTAATAGCCTCTGAACTTCCTACTGGCCAGAGAACACACACCATTTCTACTGGGGACTGGAGCCCCCCTGGTCCATCACGAGGGGATGAGAGGCCAACGGTGGTGGCTTTTTCCTTCTCTTCTCCCTCCTCTTCTCCCTCCTCTTCTCCCTCCTCTTCCTCCTCTTCTTAATACAATCTTACCATATAGTCCTAGCCAGTAATATGCTATGTAAATCTCAGTGGCCTCCAACTCTGAGATCCATTAGCTTTGCCTATTGAGTGCTAGAAGACTCTCCTTTTTTTTTTTTAACTGAAAAAAAAAATGTTTTTCATACAACATATTCTTTTTTTTGGTTTTTTTGTTTTTTTGGTATTTTTGAGACAGGGTTTCTCTGTATAGCCCTGGCTGTCCTGGAACTCACTGTGTAGACCAGCTGGGATTAAAGGCGTGCGCCACCACTGCCCGGCTTCATACAACATATTCTAATCATGCTTTCCCCCTCTTCTGACTACTCCCTCCCCAACTCCATGCCCTTTCTCTCTCTCAATATATTTGTCAACTTTAGTTTCTGTTTTCACATATTGAGTTCATGTTTGCTGGGCACCTTCAATGTCTTATAATCCACCATGAACAAGAGGAGGGGCCAACATGGAGGAGCAACCACAAAAAGCTCCTATTGAGTCAGGCCTTGAGGCACAAGCTAGTAGTCACAACTACTAAGGAAGAAAACACAGGAAGATGAAGAGTTCAAGACCTGCCTCGGCTATAAAATGAGGTCAAGATCAACTCAGGCAACCCTGTCTCAAAGAGGCTGAAAAACAGCTTGCTTAGCATGTGCCAGACTCTTAGTTCAATTCCTAGTACCGGAAAAAAAAAAAAAAAAGAACAAAACCCCAAACTAGACCTAAAGTAGTCCTGAGCTGGTAGGTTAACCATCCCAGAGCTTGTTAGCAAAGGGTAACTAGTTTTTTCAGATAAATACATTATCCAGAACACACACACACACACACACACACACACACACACACACACACACACACATATGTATACGGGCACACACACACAAGAACACAGGCTTGGGAAATGATTTGCTGAGAAATCTTTGTTTATATTAGGGGGTGAAGGGAAATCTCCCTTGCAGAAGCTGCAAAGATGCGAAGTGGTAAACAGTAAAGTGCCCAGCCAGCACAGACGCAAGCTCTGGTTCTAGCAGGGATACTTGCAGATCAGCATTTTAAATGGGCTCTAGCTTGTCTCAGAGTTTAGCCCCTTTCCATTTCTGCTTGTTCTGAGAGCTCAGACCTCACCTTGCAGAGGTAGCCTGGGTAATTCCCCAGAGGAGCATTACCTTGCCTGGCAGAGATCCCACTTTCATGGGGCCACCTCTGCCCATAGGGGAACAGTTTGTCTTGCTGTGACAAGACAGCTGAGATTAATGTATAAGGGAAAGGGTTTATTTTGACTCATTCCTCAAGAACTGTCAGCTGCACTTGACTAAACTTAACCTCTGACAGAAAGCAGGAAAGCAGGTAGATGCAAGGAAGAGTAGAGGGGACAAACGGCTAGCCTGTGGTCTTAGGTGTTGTCCTGTGGCTGGGAGGAGACACTGTTTTAGTTAGGTCACGCCAATGCAACAAGGACACACGTCCTGATCCTTCCAAATAATGCATTCCCTGTGTGCCTCTGGGGGCAGCTTTCATTCAAACCACCACATTCCTCTCCCTGGCCCCCACAGATTCACAGACATATCATAAGGCAAAAAAGTATTCAGTCCAAAGTACCAACCCTGTTTAAAAGTCCAATGTCCCTTCTGAGACTCTTGGCAATCTCTGAACTGTAATCCCCGACAAAACCAAAATAAAAAAGCAGATCACATAGCTCCAATATATAATGGCACAGGATACACATTACTGTTTCCAAAGGAGGAAAGGGACATACATAATAAGGAACTACTGAACAAAGCAAGACCAAATTCTGCATGGCTCTTCAGGTCTCCAACGCCTTTCACCTTTGTTGAATGCAACACACTTTTTCTCTTGGTTCGGTTCCACTCCTTGTTAGCAGCTTTCCTGGGTGGGTATTCTAAGACTCTGGCATCTCCAACATCTTGTGGTCTCCTAGGCAATCCAGGCTTCAGCAGCACAGCTTCATGAAAAAGCCTCTCTGGGTCTCCATGTAGGGACACCCAGGTCACATGCCTGCCTGGCCTCAGCAGTTTTTCCTGGACACAGAAGGAGATTCCATAACCCCTTTTTTGTATCCTTGACTCTAATGCCAGAACCACGTGGATGAAGCTGCCAAGTTCTGCTGTTGGCTCAGGCTGGAACATGCCTCACTCGTTCAGATGCATTTTCACCAGCTTTGTTTTTGAAGGTTTCCTTCACTGTGCAAACTTGGTTGTCCTGGGACTCAGTCTGCAGACCAGGCTGAGCTCAAACTCAGAAATCCTCCCATCTCTGCCTTCAAGTGCTGGAATTAAAGGCTCCGGCCGCCACATCAAGCTCTAAGCTTGCTTTAGTTCCTTTTCATAAGTTGGAAGTTTAGCTAGGTAGGGTCTTGCCCTGAGGTCACAGCTCCCTTTAGCACCAGGGTTCTCTCAATTTCGTCAATCCATTTATCTCCTTAACACAGGATTTGTGAATGCTAAAGTTATGTTCTAAGTTTTAATTACTGTGCTGAAGAGGTCTATAAAACATAACTGCCTCTAACCTGCAAGTCCCATTTGTCCAAGGACAGACAAACTTGTAAGAGCCACTTGCCTAAGGACAGATAACTTCCTGGAATGCTGGGGGCTATTCATGTAAGACAACAAGCCATGTGTTTCAACTTTTGTAAACAAGGTTGGTTGCCCACCCATCTCCAGTGACATACCTCCTCCAAGAAGGCCACACCTTCTAATCCTTCCTAAAGAGTTTACCAATTAGGGAACAAGAATTCAAATATATGAGCCTTTGGGGGCCATTCTCATTCAAACCACAACATATATACGCTTTCTAACAACCAGCTCCCCCCAGAACTTGATCTAATTCTTTGAGATCTGAATCAGACCCACTTGACAATATGTTTTCCTCTTAAAACAGCCTACCATTTCTCAATACCCCTGGGAATTAAGTTTCAACAACGGTTTCAAAGGCAATGAGCCTTATTCAAACCATAGTAGCCATCTTGTTGAAGAAAAAAAAAATCTAAGTGTTCTTATGATTCTTATACAGACAAACCAACTTATAGTAGTGCAGCTATTTTTTTTTAACTTTGCGTAGGTGTGAAAGTGATACACAGGCAGCAGAAACCATACTCTGAATTTTGATCCTCTTCTGAGCCAGCGATCTGCAGTACTTTCTTGTGATAGTAAGCGTCGACAACAAGCTGATACGAGCATGAAACTAAAGAAGCAAAGCTTTTGACACTGTGCAGAAAGTAAGAGACTTTGGAATACTCAACCCTAAATGAGATCCTTCATCAGATTTCTCCCTTAAAGGCTCAAAGGAGCTATGCAGAAGAGGAAGAGGAGGAGGAGGAGGAAGAGCAAGGGGGAGGAGGGAGAGGAGGAGGAGGAAGAGAAAGAAGAGGAGGAGGAAGAGAAAGAAGAGGAGGAGGAGGAAGAGGAGGGAAAACTGAAGAGGCAGAGATGATGAGTAACTTCAGGGAAAGTGTGTTCTGGACACAAGAAGACAGTTGCATGGATGACGTCAGACTGTGGCACTATGCACAGGGCCTGCACAGGTACAAGCCAGATAGGGTCCCGGCATTGGGAGGAAGAAGGGAACACAGGACCCCACCTCTAAACAAGAACCTATCTGCAACTGATAACCACTGGCCAAGGGAAAATCAGTTTTCTCCAGTGGAGTCTCATTAGGCATATTAACTACATGTCAGGGGTAGACCCAATATACAGGAGTACCTGGCCGACATAAAACAAACTCCATGGAATCTTTGTACATTTCTTTTGTTTTGTTTGGGTTTCTTGTTTTTGATAAAAGCAGTGTTCTACAGTATTGTGTTTGTCATCCTGCTTTTGTGGATATCATGTTTTGTGTGTTCACATCCCACAACATTTACAAAATGCTAGATGCCTGTACATGTGGGACATTCAGCACTTTTATTATATCATAGGCTTTTTATAAGGTAGTTTTGCCTAACTGCAGGCTAATGCCCGTGTTCTGAGCATATTTAAAGCCACTTAAAGCTTTAATGAGTGAGGTAGCTCAGAGGGTACAGGCATACAAGGCCAAGCCTGATGACCTGAGTTTGATTCCCTAGGACACACAGTGGAAGGAGAGTACCCAGTCTCACAAGCTGTCCCTCCATCTCCACGTGTGCTCTGTGGCAAGTGCCCTATCCTGTGCTTATAAACATACAAAACAAATAAAAGTATAAAAGTTAAAAAATAAAATGGGTTAGCTAGACTACGATGCTCAATAGGTTAGATTTATTAAACACATCTTTAGCTTACAGTATTATCAGCTTACAATCAGTTTATCAGGTTATGATGGAACCCTGTGTTGAAAAACACCAGGAAGCAAGTCTGTCATTTAGAGAACTGACAGGGCTTGCTGGGACTAATGGAACACAAATCAATGCTATGGTAAAGGTTAATCCAAAGCAGAGGTTTTGCAGGGAGTATAGCTGCCAAGGTCACCCCAGGCAGGATGTTCCAGAAGGTGGTTCTGGCATTTGTAGGTATACACCATCCTCAAGTGATTCTGCAGGACACACTTCATGGAAGGAACTATAACAATTGTATTTTCCACTTACTTTCATCTAGAAAACAAAAATCTAAAATAAAGCAACCTGTTATTCCTCCAGATAAGTTTTGTCTTGATGCCTTGCTGGCTATGAAACATATTATGGGATAAATTACCAATAGTCAATTATTGAAAAGTATTAGCACTTTTCAATAATTGTGTGTTAATGACTTCATATAGTCTCGCAGCAACATTATGAGACAGCTTGTTATTCTCATATTAAAGAGAACACTGTAGGGCTATGAAGAAAAGCCTGAAGTAATGCAGCCGAGCAGTCATGGGTCTCGCAGGAAGAAGGAAAATGATTGTGTTATTTTTATCAAAAACAAAACAAAACAAAAAGGCATTTGCAATGCTTGAATGTTTTCTATAGCTATTTAAAAAACCTGTAGTTACCATTCCATACTTTGTTTTTAAAACACATTATTATATTAAAATGATTAGCTATTCTTTATTCTGCATCTAATTTTTTATGTATGTGTTTATACACACACACACACACACACACACAAACACTTTCTTTGGTAAGTGATAGAGAAATAAGCCATTGCTCTGGAGTTTGACTGTGGGAAAATAATTTAAGATGGGTCATATTTAAACACTACTTTTCAGAAACAGGCAAGTTCTACATTTTAATTTTCACACATGGTACACTAAAGCGAGCACACGAATACACTTCCCCATCAATCTCCACAACAGAAGAACTGTGCCTAGGCAAAAATGACCTGTGTAAGCCCCGATGACATCAGAAGTGACACAATCACTGAACTAGGTTCATTCTTGTTATTTATAGTGATCTGAATCTGTAACTCGTTCCTTCCACACAGCCACTATTCCAAACAAGTTTCTGTAGCTGTCTTCTTTCCAAGGGAAGAAATCCACATCAAATCTTGGTGACATGGGATACTGCAGTCCCATTTCCATGAAGACCAAGGCTTGCCAGGTACAGCTCTTGGTGTTTTTCATGCTGCAGTTTCTAGGATCAGCAGATCTGAAAACAAGAAGAAAACAAAAGCAAAGAGAGTTTAAAGAAAAAAAAAAAAAAGCAGTAAAGTCTTATTTCAAGAATAGAGGCCATAAAATAAAACCACCCACTCCTGCAGTTGTGGGGATGCTCTCTGAAACAAAATAAAATCCTTCCCAGATAACAGGATAGGTCACTGTTGGAACACAAGTGAACAAGTCAGGGCCCAGCCTAATAAAGACAATGCAAACTGACCCGAGGCCTGAGGTGTAGGCTAAGGCTAAGAGAGACGCCATCATCTTTCACAACGAAGAATGAAACCCAGGCTTTTCTCTTTACCTTGCTTGTTAACAAATCACTCCGATTGTGATGTTGCTTTAGCATAGCTCAGAGGTAAATTCAGACCAACAACTGGCCCCACGATGCTCAGCCATGATGTGATGTAGTTGACATTTCTAGGAAACAAGTAAGGTATATTTAATACAAATGTTCCATCATAGTTTCTGAGGGCAAGCCAGTGAGTGGCCAAAAGGAAGAGAAATGAGGCCTTTCCCTGGGCCTTGCCTGGGTGCCAGCCATTTGGGGGGAGTATGTTGGATTTGTGATATGTGAAGATCTCTCACCAAGGTAGTTAAATTGGAAAACAGAACTGGGGCCTCTGATTCCTCATGATGGCCCCAAATTTCCATTTGATTTATAACATTTGTTGAGCAAGAGTTAAAATCCTGGTGCTTCCTCTATTCAAATCCCAGTCCTATCCCAAACTAGTTTCCTGACTTGGATAGAGTTGCTTAACTCCTCTGTGCTTTAGCTTTTTTCTATAAAAATTAAATAAAAGTTATTGGGATGTTACAAAAGCCCAGTGTGTTCATATATCTAAACTCAGAACACCTAGCACACAGACAAAATCAATGTGTTTACCATTATTATTAGAAAGAATATTTCTTATTTTAGCCTGGCTTTTAGAGTCAGATGAAAAGATTTACACTTTTAAAATCAGAGTAGAGTACCATGATTCTTGATGGTGTTTCTTACCTATTGATTTTCTGTGAATTCTTTAGTACAGCAGTCATGAATTCATTTGTCTTGCAGGGATGTAGAACAAAAAATGGTTGCCCAAGTATTGGATGCTCCTGTAAAAATCCAAACTGTCACTGTGAACTACTTGAAAAACGTTAAATAATCTGGTTTCCTTTTTATCATTTAAAATCTGTATACCATTTCTCTCTTTCCCCCAAACCATGTGCATGTGTGTATATGTATGCATGTGTGTGCATGCATGTGTGTGTTTGCATACAAGCATGTGCGCATATGTACACATGTGGAGATCTGAGGACAACTTGCAGGAGTCATTCCTCTCCTTTTACCATGTGGGTCCTGGGGCTTGACGTTACGTCATCCAGCTTGGTTGTAAGTGCCTTTCCCCACTGTGGTGGTGTGAATGAGAATGGGTCCCTTAGGCTCCTATATTTGAATGCTTAATCATCAAGGAATGGCACTGTTTAAGAAGGATTATGAGGGCTAGAGAGATGGCTCAGCGGTTAAGAGCACCAACTGCTCTTCCAGAGTCTTGAGTTTAATTCCTAGCAACCACATGGTGGCTCACAACCATCTGTAATGGGGTCCAACGCCCTCATCTGATGTGTCTGAGGACAGCTACAGTGTACTCATATAAATAAGATAAATGAATAAAACTTAAAAAAAGAAGGATTATGAGGTGCGGCCTTGTTGGAGATCTCCTGCATGCATGCCACCATGCTCCCCACCATGATGAGAATAAGAGACTAAACCTCTGAAACTGTAAGCAAGTCCCCAGTTAAATGCTTTCTTTTATCAGAGTTTCTGAGATCAAGGTGCCTCTTCACAGCAACAGAGCACCACTAAGCCAGACCGCTAGCTCTGCTCTTTTAAGGTAAACATCTAACTTAGATTCCAAGTCACCGATTAACATTAAAGATGACTTTCTACTTTGAAATTCAATTATAATCCAAACATGACAAAGTGAAAAAAAATCACTATTTCTCGGTGTGCTGTGGCTCAGCCCTTAGCACACACCTTTAACCTTCTGCATGGAATACACACATGACCTCAGTAAACACCTTTAATTCCAAAAAACGAAAAGTAAAGTTAGTTTGTAGAAAGAAGCACCCCTGTTTGAAAATGACATCTAACTGAGTGGCAGATGAAATGATGAATCATAGAAAGATCTGACAGAATAGGAATGCCCAACTCTCACAAGAAGAGAGAAGAAAGGGAGCAGCACACAAAGAGAGAAAGAAGGCAATTTTACCAGGACAGTAATAGAGAGACAGGTTGTAGAGAGACAAGAAGTTAGACACAGAATTAGAAGACAGAATGAACCAGAGAATTAAAAAGAGCTAAAAGATTAGAATAGATTGCCAAAGTTAGTATGAAGCCAAGCAGATCACCTTAGTCAGTGGCCAAGAGAGAAGCTATATTGAATCAGTGAGGTTGGAGTGGACTTTGAGTTAGAACAGCTTAGTTGAATAAGCCAGCCAGAGTTCAGAAAGAACAAGAAAGGGTGAGCTTGCTTATTCAGCAGTAAGTCTCAGAGGCTGAAAACATTCTAGGCTTAGATAAGATTGTATGGAGGCTAAAAGCTTCTAGGACCAGGCCTAGGCTAGCAGACAGAGGCAGTAAGCCTCCGAGATAACAATTATATCAGGAGAATAACAGATAATTTTACAGGAGCTATTTACTGATTCACTATTGAGCACAATGGGACGCACGTGCCATTCACACACTATAAATTAGATAAAGTTCCTAGGCTCTGTCTCAGTGAGCCAGTGTTTCTATTTGGCTTATAATTATTTTAATTTTTCTTCAGTGATGCACAGGAAGACCAGTAACTTGACAGTCAGAACAAGGCATTTCCCTTACCTCCTGGTTAGTAGTCAAGGAGCCAAAGTCATTTGCATATTTAAGTTTAACTTTGGTTGGTGTGCTAAGTGCCTCAGCATGCTACCTTCCTCCCAGTGTCAGTGGGCACAACACAGTGTGTGGAAAGGAATGGTCTGCCTTGTTTCTCTCTCCTCTGACTTCTCTCTTTCCCTCCCCTTTGTCTCTCAAATGTACAGGGCTGTTTCTATAACTGAAATCCCCTATGGTGTAATTCCATATTCTCTATAGGGGAATGATTAGACATAAGCTACAGAGCATTCTTCTGCCAGTTTATGGACATAAACAATGAGAAGTCTTAGGAGAAGCAGAAGCAGATGTAGAAGAAGTAGGAATAGATGCAGAAGAAGTAGAAGAAGAGGAGGAGAAGAGGAGGAGAAGAGAAGAGGAAGAAGGAGAAAAAGAAGAGGAGGAATAGCAGGAAGAAGAAAACTCAAAGTTGGATTAGAAAGGATAGGATAAGCAGAGGAGCTGGGGAGTAATGATGCTGAAAATACATTTATGAAATTCTTTTATTTTTATTTTTATTTTTATTTTGGTTTTTCGAGACAGGGTTTCTCTGTGTAGCCCTGGCTGTCCTGGAACTCACTCTGTAGACCAGGCTGGCCTCGAACTCAGAAATCTGCCTGCCTCTGCCTCTCAAGTGCTGGGATTAAAGGCGTGTGCCACCACCGCCCGGCCGAAATTCTTTTTTTTTGTTTGTTTGTTTGTTTTTTCAAGACAGATTTTATCTGTGTAGCCCTGGCTGTCCTGGAACTCATTGTGTAGATGAGGCTGGCCTCAAACTCAAGAGATCCACCTGCCTCTGCCTCTCAAGTGCTGGAATTAAAGGTGTGCACTCTGACACCTGGCTCATTTATGAAATTCTTAAAGAATTAATAAAAATATTACAAAAAAGAGGAAGAAATAACAGTGGAGGGGAGCAGACCCTCAACTGGGAGAAATTGGGTCAGCAACTCCTCTCCTCTCAAAGTACAAACCTGAATGAAACTGTCAAATATCAGTTCTATGCAAACTATTTCCAGGGACTAGGAATCAACAACCAAAGGAAGACACAATTTTTGAGAAGTATAGTTTATGATAAGCTCAAGGATTTCAAATTAGAAACAGAGGAAATCTTGCAGCTTTCTTGCTTAGAAATACTTCCTATCACTTGTAACTAGACCCTGGCTCCCCTCACTGGTGGCTTTGCCAGAGCCCACCCTCTGGCCACAAGAAGCAACAGCTGTGCTGCCAGAGGGGCTGGGATAATCCTGGCCACTGTTGAGAAGCACTGTCAATACCAGTCACAAAACCAGATCTAAAGAAGGAGCTCTCAAGCTCTGGGGGGAGAGGCTGCAGTTCCAGAGGAGGTAAGCAGCTGGTAAGTCAAACACTGTAATACAGAGACCCTGAAGTGGAGGCAGTTACAGGAGGGAAGGGGACGGGGGTTCTGCAGGCATCTCTGGTTGACAGAAGGACACAAGGCCTGCCAGGAAATGAAAGCCAAGATTGACTTGAATAGGATCTTAAGTCTGAGGGTACTTCACCCATATATTAACCAGTGGCAAAAAAGGGAGGTTGTATGTCAGAGTCTAGGGACTTGATGTATTGAACACAACCTCTGTCAACCTGTAAACTATACAGACATAGCTGTGTCACTCTGAGGAAGGCAGGTAAAACTGTTTTAAATGAAAATAAAAAGCCAGACACAAGGATAGACTATGAGTATAATTTCAC
This sequence comes from Montemys delectorum, assembly GCA_019843815.1. NCBI lineage: Eukaryota > Metazoa > Chordata > Mammalia > Rodentia > Muridae > Montemys > Montemys delectorum. Next base: position 12,582 of record JADRCD010195542.1, on the reverse strand, counting down.
CCTTTTGGGAGACTGAGGTAGGAGGATCCTGACGCCCATCAGTAGCACAGTAAGACTTTGTCTCAAAACAAACCAAAACCAACAACAAAAACAGAATTAAAAAGAAAAGTAACAGACATATCGGTGGCTATACTCATAGGGGAGACCAATTCTGAAGATAAATCCCAGGATAGTTAGTAAACCAAACAGAAATAACAGAAATAATAGCAAAAAGCCTGCCCACAGAGGAAGCTATCAGAATCCAGGATTGTTGTAATATGCTGTCCAAAGTATCCAGTTTTCAAAGAAATTTTTGACATACATGAAGAAACCACATAGGGTGATTCATTTAAAAATAAAAATGAACTCTGAGTGGGCCAAGTCATTTAATTTGCAAAGAATTTGAACCAGCTATACAGTTATGTCCACAGACTTAAAATATGTTTACAGAATTAAATGGGAAAGTGATGGTAATGACTCTGCAAACAGTGGTGTCATTAAAGGGAAATAAAGCCCAGGAGGAAACCTACGGAAATGTTGAACTCACTATGCAATGCCTGGCAGAGATGTACAATGTAAGTTCATCAATGGATGTGAGACCGCAGGAGAAAGAATCAGCGGATTTGAAGACATGCTAAAAGAAATATTTACTTTGAAAAAGAGGAGAAAAACTGTGTAGAAAATGAGCCCCAAACACAGGGTGGGCAGACTCTACTGCAGCAACATACATGTATGAATCTGAAGAGAGGGGAAAAGAGTACACTAAATATTCAAAAAGAGCTGAAAACTCATACACTTTGGTGACAGATCTAACAGTAGACATTTCACAGTCAAATGACTGAGTCCAAAACCAAGAAAATCTTAACCATTTAAACAGGAACTACAACTACAGAGGAAAACTTCACCAACAGAACACAAGAGATAGTAGAGAGAGTCTCAGGCATTGAAGATATGATAGAAGAAACTAATACATCATTCAAAGAAAATGTTAAACCCAAAAACCTCTTGAAACAAAATATCCAGGAAATCCGGCACAGGAAGAAAAGGCCAAAGCTAAGAATAATAGGAATAGAAGAACGAGAAGAAACCTAGGTCAAAGTTCTAGAAAATGTCTTCAAAGTCATAGAAGAAAATTTTCCTTACCTAAAGAAGGATATGACTATAAAGGTGCAAGGAGCAAGTAGATTGGACTAGAAAAGACACCACCCCACCCAGCACACAATAATCAAAACGTTAAATATATAAAACAAAGAAAGAAAAAGTTGCAAGGGAAAAGGACCAACATATAAAGGTAGAATCACCTGATTTCTCAATAGAGACTCTAAAAGTCAAAGAGCCTGGGCAGATGTGCTATAGACTTTAAGAGACCACAGATTCCAGTCTAGACTAGTATACCCATCAAACCTTTCAATCATAAAGATAGAGAAAACAAGATATTCCATGATAAAATCAAATGTAAACAATATCTGTCTACAAATCCAGCTCTACAGTAGGCACTATAAGAAAAACTCTAAAGAGGTTAACTACACCCTTGAAAATATAGGAAATACATAATCTCACACTAGCAAAACTAAAAGAAGGGAAACACACCACTACCACCATCACCATCATCACCACCAAGAGCAAATAACAATAATCAACAACCATTGGTCATTGATATCTATCAACATCAATGGTCTCAATTCCTGAATAAAAAGACACAGACTAACAGAATGGATTTGAAAACAGGATCCGTCCTTCTGCTACATACAAGAAACACTTCAACATCAACATTACCTCAGGGTGAAGGGTTGGAAAAAGATATTCCAAGCAACTGGATCAAAGCAGAAAGCTAGTATAGCCATTCTAATGCTTTCTTTCTTTCTTTCTTTCTTTCTTTCTTTCTTTCTTTCTTTCTT
>JADRCD010195542.1:0-10695 GCA_019843815.1 Montemys delectorum | reverse complement strand
CTTTCTTTCTTTCTTTCTTTCTTTCTTTCTTTCTTTCTTTCTTTCTTTCTTTCTTTCTTTCTTCTTTTTCTTTTTATTTTTTTAAAGAGACTTGAAACCAAAACTAATAAAAAGAAATGGTGAAGGACACTACATACTCAACAAAGAAAAAACTCGGCAGGGGGACATTTTAGTTCTTAACATCTATGCACCAAACAAAAGGGCAACCAAGGTCATAAAAAGAAACACTATTATACTTAAAATCACACATTGACCTCCACACACTGAACTTGGGGAGACTACAATACCCCACTCTTACCAATGGACAGGTCATCCAGACAAAACTAAACAGAGAGCTACAGACATTATAAACCAAATAGACCAAACAGATATTTGGAGAACATTTCACCCAAACACATAAAAATACACCTTCCTCTTAGCACCTCATGAAATTTTCTCCAAAATTGGCCACTCACTTGGAAACAAATTAAGTCTCAACAGATAGAAAAAGATAGAAATAACTATCACATATTATCCTATCAGAATACAGAAATTAAAGCTGGATATCAACAAGAGAAAGCTTATAATTCCATAGAAACTGAACACCTCTACTGAATCAAACATAGGCAAAGACAGAAATAAAGGAAGACATCAAAGCCTTTGTGGAATTCAATGAAAATGAACACATAGCATTCTCAAGACACATGAAGGAAGGCTAAGAAGGAAGTTTATAGCACTAAGAGCTAACAAAAAAGGGCTGGTGAGATGAGCACTAACTGTTCTTCCGCAGGTCCAGAGTTCGGATCCCAGCAACCACATGGTGGTTCACAACCACCCGTAATGAGATCTGATGCCCTCTTCTGATGCATCTGAGGACAGCTACAGTGTATTATGCCGGAGCAAGCAGGCCATCCTGAGTTCAATTCCCAGCAGCCACATGATGGCTCATGGTCATCTGTACAGCTACAGTGTACTCATACACATAAAATAAATAAATAAATCTTTAAAAAAAAAAAGAGCTAACAGAAACATTGAAGAGATCTCATACTAGCAACTTAACAGCACACCTGGAAGCTCTAGAACAAAAAAGAAGTAAGCACACCAAAGTAAATGGCAAGAAATAATCAAACTGAAAGCTGAAATCAGTAAAATAGAAGCAAAGAGAACAACAATACGAGTCAATGAAACAAAGGGTCGATTCTTTGAGAAAAATCAACAAGATAGACAAATCCTTATCCACAGAAAGAATATCCAAATTAACAAAATCAGAAATGAAATGGGAGACATAACAGACACCAAGGAAATCCAGGGAATTATAAGGACATATTTAAAAAGAAAACCTGTACTCCACCAAGTTGGAAAGTCTAAGAGAAATGGATAATTTTATCACTTACCTAAGTTAATATCAGAAAAACAATTTAAATAGACCTATGACAGCTAAGGAAATAGAATCAGTCATTAAAAATCTCCCAACCGGGCTGGAGAGATGGCTCAGTGGTTAAGAGTGCCGACTGCTCTTCCAAAGGTCGTGAGTTCAAATCCCAGCAACCACATGATGGTTCACAACCATCCATAATGAGATCTGATGCTCTCTTCTGGAGTGTCTAAAGACAGCTACAGTGTACTTACATATAATAAAATAAAATAAATCTTAAAAAAAAAAAAATCTCCCAACCACAAAAAGCTCCTGGCCAGATGGATTTAGGGCAGAATTATCAGACTTTCAAATAACAGTTAACACCAATATTCCACAAATTATTTCACAAAACAGAAGGAATACTGTCCAGTTCATTTTATGAGGTCACATATACCTTGATACCCAAATCACATAAAGAATCAACAAAAAGTGAAGTACAGATCAATTTCCCTTATGAACGTAGATGCAGAAATACTCAATAAAATACTGGCGAAGTGAATCCAAGAACACATCAAAAAGATCATCCAACATAATCAAGTAGGCTTCATCTCAGAGAGGCAGGGATGGTTCAATATAAAAAAATCAATAAATGTAATCACCATATAAACAAACTTAAAGAAAGGAGTCACATGATCATTTCATTAGAAAAGGCCTTTAACAAAATCCAGCACCACTTCCTGATAAAAGTCCTGGAGAGATTAGGGCTATAAGGGACATGCCTTGTATACCTAAAACAATGAAAGCAAATTACAGCAAGCCTATAGCCAATATCAAATTAAATGGAGAGAAACTCAAAGAAATTCCACTAAAATCAGGGACTAGACAAGGTTGTCCACTTTCTCCATACCTATTTAATATATTTCTTGAAGTTTTAACTATAGCAATAAGACAACTGAAGGAAATCAAAAGGATACAAATTGAAAAGGAAGAAGTCAAAGTATAGTTATTTGCATATGAAATAACAGTATACATAAGTGATCCTAAAAATTCCACTGGGGAACTCCTACAGATGATAAACACTTTCAGTAGAGTAGCTGAATACAAGATTAACTCAAATTAAAAAATCAGCAACCCTCCTGTACACAAATAAAAAGTGGACTGAAAAAGAAATCAGGAAAACAACACCTTTCACAGTAGTCACAAATAATGTAAAATATCTTGACTAAACTTCATGTCTTTGAAGAAAGGTATTGAAGGGGCTAGCAGAAGATGGAAAGATCTTCCATAGTCATGGCTTTAATATTAAACATAGTAAAAATGACCATCCTACCAAGAGAATCTGGTTACAGATTCAATACAATCACAATTTGAACAATTCTTTACAGACCTTGAAAGGACAAATCTCAACTTCATGGGGAAAACCAAAATCCAGGACAGCTAAAATGAATCTGAACAATAAACTGCTGGAAGTATCCCAAACCCTGTCTTCACACTGTACTACATAGCAATAGTAGTCAAAAACATACGGTATTGGCATTAAAACAGACACATTGATTAGTGGAATCAAATTGAAGTCCTAGGCATAAATCCAAAATAAGGAAGCCAGAAATACACCATGGAAAAATTACAGTATCTGTGACAAATGGTGATGGTGAAACTAGATGTCTATATATAGAAGAATGCAAATAGATCCATATATATCACCTGCACAAACCTCAAGTCCAAGTGTATCAAAGACCTCAACATAAAACCAGATACACTGAACCTAATAGAAGACAAAGTGGAGAATTGCCTTGGGTGTACTGGCACAGGAGACAACTTTCTGAAGAGAACACTGATAGCATAGGCACTAAGATTAACAATTTATAAATGGGACCTCTTGAAACTGAAAAGCTTCTATAAGGCAAAGCGGACAGTACAACAGCCCACAGAATGGGAAAAGATTTTCAACAACTCTATATCTGATCAAGGACTAATACCCAAAATATAAAAAGAACTCAATAATCTAGAAATAAAAAGAAACCAAATATCCAATTAACAATGGGGAACAAATCTAAACATAATTCTTAATAGAGGAATCTCAATTGGCCAAGAGACATTTAAAAATATGTTCAACATCCTCTGCCATCAGGGAAACGAAAATCAAAACTACTTTGAGATTCTATCTTATGCCTGTCAGAATGGCTATGATAAATAATACAAGTGACATGGTGCGGATGTGGATCAAGGGGAACACTCCTCCATAAACTTGTACAGCCACTCTGGAAATCAATATGGCAGTTCCTCAGAAAGTTGGGAACCTCTACTTCTGTATTAGTTGTGGACTGTCAGAGCCTCTCAGGAGACAGCTATCTCAGGCTCCTGTCATCTAGCACTTGTTGGCATCTACAAAAATGTCTAGATTTGATGACTGAATATGGGTAGGATTCCCAGTTGGAGCAGTCTCTGAATTGTCCTTCCTTTAGTCTCTGCTCCAAAGTTAGCCTCTACAACTCCTTCTATGGGTATTTTGTTCTCCCTTTTAAGAAGGAATGAAGTATCCTCATTTTGGACTTCCTTCTTCTTGAGTTTCTTATGGTTTGTGGTTTGTAATTTGTGTATTCTGATCTTCTAGGCTAATATCCACTTATTAGAGAACACATACCATGTGTGTTCTTTTGTGATTGGGTTACCTCACTCAGGATGATATTCTTGAGGCTCACAGCCAACCATTGGGCTGAGTACAGGCTCCCCAATGAAAGAGTTAGAGAAAGGACTCAAGGAGCTCAGGGTTTGCAGCTGCTTATCATGAACAACAATATGAACTAACTAGTACCCTCAGAGCTCCCAGGGACTAAACTCCAACCAAAGAGTACACATGGGGGGACTCATGGCCCAAGCAGCATGTGTATAGCAGAGGATGGCCAAGCCAGTCATCAATAGGAGGAAAGGACCTTGGCCCTGTGAAGGTTCTATGCCCCAGAGTAGGGGAATACCAGGGCCAGAAAGTAGGAGAGGGTGAGGTGGTAAGCAGGGGGAGGGGGTAGGGAACAGGGGATTGTTTTAGTTTATTTTTTATTTTTATTTTTTTCTTATTTTCTTTTCTTTTTCTTTTGGAGGGGAACCTGAGAAAGGAGATATGGAGATATTGTAAATAAAGAAAACATCAAATAAATAAATAAATAAATAAATAAAAAATAAGAAAGTTGGGAACCAATCTTCAAGACCCAGCTATACTACTCTTGGGCCTACACCCAAAGGACATTCCATGCTATCACAAAGATACTTGCTCAACCATGTTCATTGTGGCTTTATTATAGTGAGAAACTGGAAACAATCTAGATGTCCCCAACAGAAGAATGAATAAACATAAATTGATACATTTGCACAATGAAGTATTACTCAGCTGTTAAAAAAATAACATCATGAAATCTGCAGGGAAACGGATGGAACTGGAAAAAAAAAAAAACATCTTAAATGAGGTAACTCAGACCCAGAAAGATAAATATGGTATGTATTTACTTGTAAGTGGATATTAGCCATTAAGTAAATGATAACCAAGCTACAATCCATAGGCCCATGGAGGTTATGTAAAGGAGGAATCTAGGGGGAATTATATAGAGAGATCTCTTTAGGAAGGGGAAATATAATAGATTTTATGGGTGGATTGGGAATGGGTGGAGACAGGAATGGGAAGGATCTGGTGGAGGGGGAAGATGGGATAGAGGGAGAGAGTATGGGGAGAGACTGCTGGAATTGGGGGGTGGCATTTGGTATTTGTGTGGAAACCCAGTGCAGTGAACACTTCCTGGAATCCATGTGGGTGATCCTAATGAGGAGTCCTTGTAATGGGAGATACAATCTCAACTGTCCATCTCCTGAAGTCAGATAAGACTTCAGTGGTAGAGTGACTTGCAATCAATTGAGGTGTTGGCCAAGGAGGTCCCAAGGAAACCCCTGAATAACCCACCCATGATGTTGCTAAGACAAAGGATTGCTCTCTGCAAACTGACAGTGGGGCCTCAGTGCCAATTACAACATTCACACAACTCATTAAACGTGGAGAAGTAGAGCTGGTGCCTATGTGGACTCTTCACTCCTATATTCTAGTCTCTCTGGTACAGGAAGGTACTCACAGGCTACCAAAATAGAACCATGGACACCTACCCAGCTATAAAACCTTAGACCTACGTTCTGTCCTATGTGCAAAATATGTTAGGGCAATGGTGGCACAGAGTTTGTGGGAGAAGCTATCCAACCAATGTTCGATTTGACTTAAGGCCACTCCATGGAAAGGAACACATACCCAACACTGCTTGGGTAACCAAGAACCACAGACTAGATAGCCCAGTGGCCTAGGGTCAAACAAACCACATATGACTGGTCAAAAAATCAATAAAATGATTCCTAATGATATTCTGCTACACTCATAGACCAGTGTCTTATGCAGTCATCACCAAAGAGGCTTCCACTTTACATCCCATTCAATGCCCACCTCCTGGTCACCCTCCCCATGATCTTTCCCCTATCCCTCCAGTAGATAGGCAGTAGAAGGGAACAGATGCAGAGACCCCGAGAGAGTCTAGATTGGAGGTCTCTATCAAATCTCTCCCTTCAGAGCTCAGAGAATTCTGTGGAAGAGGAGTTAAAAAAATTTTAAGAGTCAGAGGAGATGGAGGACACCAGAAGACCAGGCCCTCTGAAGCAACTAACCAAGCTCACAGAGACGGAAACAGCAAGCACAGAATGTACATGGGTCTGTGTAGGGAGCTGTCTGAACCTCACCCTAAAGATGGTGCCAGCTTCTGCTCCTTGCTGGAGCGCTAGAGCTATAAACAACACCTGATTTGGCTGTGCTTGTTTGCTTGGCTTGCTTCTGCAGACTGCAACCTATCTGCACGCACCACGTGGCCTACTGAGATAGGCTCAGGATAGAGCATTTAAGGGCCTGGGGTGTTGCCCTCGGGGGAAGCAGTCAGTGAGTGAGTGAGTGAGAGAAGATTAGTCAGTCAGAAGAAGAAGAATGTATTAAGGCCTGAATAAACTGCTTGGAGAAGAGCCCATGAGTCGCTTCTTTCTTGCTGGTCGAGATGGTCGCGACAGGTCTGCACCAGGTTTTTTGTGTATATATTCTAGCTATTCGCTTAGTATTGTTATGGACTCATGACTATGAGAACAAGTGAGTCTCTGACTCTTGTGCCTGCTCTTAGGACTCCTGTCCCGGAAGGGTTGACATATCCAACTCTCATATGATAGTTTTTGTTTCATCTTACATTTTGTTTAGTCATGTTTGATTGCTGTCTCTTAGAAACCTGTTCTTTTCTAATGAGAGACAGAAAGGGAGTCGATCTGGAGGGGAGGGGAAGTGGCATGGAACTGGGAAGAGTAGATGGAGGGAAAATTATGATTAGGATATATCATTTGAGAAAAGAATCTATTTTTTACTTATTCACTTTACATCCCATTCAATGCCCACCTCCTGGTCACCCTCTCTCATAATCTTTCCCCTATCCCTCCATCTTATTCTCCTCTGACTGAGTGGGGGTGCGGGGTATCTCCCCACACTGGTACTTCAAGTCTCTGTGAGGCTAGGCACATCCTCTCCCACTGAGGCTAGACAAGGCAGCCCTGCTAGACGAACATATCCTACAGACAGGCATCAGCTTTTGGAATAGCCCCTACTCCAGGTGTTTAGAACCCACATGAAGACCAAGCTGCACATCTGCTACATATGTATGGAGAGGCCTAGGTCCAGCCCATGTATGCTCTTTAGTTGGTGGTTCAGACTCCAAGCGCCCCAAGGGTCCAGGTTAGTTGATTTTGTTGGTCTTCCTGTGGAGTTTCTATCCCCTCAGGGGATAAGATTCTATTTTTTGTTTTTATTTATTTATTTACTTATTTTATTTTCGAGACAAGGTTTCTCTGTGTAGCCCTGGCTGTCCTGGAACTCACTCTGTAGACCAGGCTGGCCTCGAACTCAGAAATCCACCTGTCTCTGCCTCCCAAGTGCTGGGATTAAAGGCGTGCGACACCACCGCCCGGCATGATAAGATTCTATTTTTAATAAAATTTTAAAAAATGTTTTAAGAAAAGAAGAATGATCATCCAGGACTGACTAATTAGTCTGCAGAGCGACCCTTGTAATTTACACTACCTCTTTATTCAGCAAGCCTACCTTCAAAATAAAGTTAGTACATATATGCTTCTGGGGTAACGAGATCTTGCTTGCAGGATCTGTCATATAATCTACAGTAAAGGAGGTCTTTTAGTAAATAATATGAAAGGAAACATCAAATCCACAAGAAAAAAGAAGAGAAAGAAAAGCTTCCTAGTTGATGAAGCTGGGCATGGTGGCACGTGCTTGCAACCCCACCACTACGGAGGCCACAGTAGAGGGTAAGGACTCTCAAGGCCAGCCTGGGCCACACAATGACACCCTGTCTCAAAATACAGAATATGATATTTTCTTCTCTTAATTTATTTAAATGGTATATAATTCTATAATAAAAAGGTATGGCACTGTGCTGCTGGGCTATAACTTGTACGGATGTGGCAGAGACAGCGGCAGTATGGCGGAGAGAGGAGCGGCAGACTGCTCCAGGGTTACCATGTCAGAATCAAAGCAGGCCCCAGCGGCACTGCTATCATTAGAATGTTAGGAAGGGGTCTGCTTGGGAGAGCATTTAGAATCCAAAGATTTATCTGATTAGGAAACCCTTGAAGTATGTTGCTAACTATGAGCATTTTCTAGTAATGTGCCAAAAATATCCTTAATTGATTACATGGTTAAATGGTACACATTTCAATACCCAGTGCTTTCTAAACCATATTAGTTTTTCTTAGTTGGAGAAAATGAACCAGATCCTTAACCACTTTAAAAAAACAGAGTATTAATTTTTAAAATACTGAAAGCAAGGCAGGTGGATTTCTGAGTTCGAGGTCAGCTTGGTCTACAGTGGGAGTTCCAGGATATCCAGGACTACACAGAGAAACCCTGTCTCGAAAAATCAAAAACCCAAAACCCAAAACCCAAAACCCCAAACCAAAAACCAAAACAAAAAACAAAAACAAAAAAATTCTGAAAGCAAATTCTTATTTCCTTTATCCTAAATGCCCGGGAACAGAAGCACCACAAGTTTGGAGGTTTGGGAATATTTTCAGACCTTTTACAAATTGAGCATTTCTCATATAAAATCCGACTCTACAATGCTCCAAAGTTTGAAACTTTTGTTGACGTTCAAAGAGTTTTAGGTTTCAGAGCATTTCCTACTTCAGAACACTGAGTGTGTACACAGGACTGGGGGATACACAGCTCTGAATCATGAGGAAACCAGGAGCACTCACACTGTACAGAAAAATGTTACCTGTCTGATGTGATTTGAAGGCATATGTTGTCTCATTTATTCTCTTAGCAATAATTCTTCTTATGTAACTTTCAACTGATTTATGACTAAGTCAAAGCATTTTTGGAATTCAAAAATGTGGTTACTTCCATGGCTTTTTGTTTGTTTGGTGTTTGGCTTTTGGTGTTTGGAGACAGGATCTCATGTACCCTAGGCTAACCTCAAACTACACATGGAGCTGAGAATGACTGAGCTTCTGAGTCTCCTGAATCGACCTCCAAAGTGCTGGTATTTTAGGCATGTGCTACCTGGGCTAGCTCTCACATCCCCCTCCTCTACTGATCTCTTTGTGGCACAAAGACTCATATAGTTCAGGCTGGTCTTGAACACATTACACAGTAGAGGATGACCCCGAACTCTTGGACTCTTCTACCTCTACCTCTCAAGTGCTGGGATTACAAACACGAACACCATACTAGCTCCTGGAGATCTTCTGTTTAAGAATTTAATTTTTAAAAATTAGGTATTAAGTGTGTGTCTCTGTGTGTAGGTATATGCACGTGACTACAGGTGCCTGCAAGGGCCAAGGGCATTGGATCTCTTGGACCTGGAATTATAGAGGGTTGTGAGCCACCATGTGGATGCTGGAAATCAAGCCTGGGTCTTCTGGAAGAGCAGTTAGTGCTCTTAGCCACCGAGCCATCTCTCCAGCTCTATTCATGGAGGTCATAATGATACCAAAGCCACAAAATTCAGCTTTTACAGTAATCTTGGCCAAATATTTTCAGATAATCGGGTCCTCTAAAAATACTAGCTATGGGCGGTAAGAGAACTGGGGTAGGAGATGCGAGAGCCACCTAAAGAACAAGGGAAATTCTTCACATTTGTAGACTCTGAAGGGTAGAGGTCTGAGCTAGGAGAGTAGGGTCTCTGAGTTTAGCAGATTAGTGATAATATATGTACTGGCTGGTTTTGTGTGTCAACTTGACACAGGCTGGAGTTATCACAGAAAAAGGAGCTTCAGTTGGGGAAGTGCCTCCATGAGATCCAGCTGTGGGGCATTTTCTCAATTAGTGATCAAAGCGGTAGTGCCATCCCTGGACTGGAAGTCTTGGGTTCTATAAGAGAGCAGGCTGAACAAGCTAAGAGAAAACAAGCCAGCAAGGAACATCTCTCCATGGCCTCTGCATCAGCTCCTGCTTCCTGACCTGCTTGAATTCCAGTCCTGACTTCCTCTGATAATCAACAACCATGTAAATATAAGCTAAATAAACCCTTTCCTCCCCAACTTGCTTCTTAGTCATGATGTTTGTGCAGGAATAAAAACCCTGACTAAGATAATATTAGACAGGATATAAGGCTGCAATTTAGGAAATTAACCCTATTGTATCACTCTCTCTTGGGGCTGCTACATTCGAGGAGCTTGGCAGCTTTGTGAAGGTACTAGATAGGATTTAAGGAATGCTTATCCCCTGTGTAAGGGCACATCTGTGACCTAACAGTGTTTTCGCTCACATAAAATAAAAGGGGAGAAAGAAACGGCCTCACGGAACAGCATTTATTAGGAGGTAGTATCTGAGGAGTTTAGGGATGCTGACTCTGATTCTGGAGTATAGTGGGGTAAGGTCAAGCTCCCCTCTCCTGCCAGCCCATGCAGTGGGCCAGCTGGCGATATCCGAGTCAGGGCTGGTAATCATACATGCTATTGCTATGAGTCCGTACACTTGCTGGGTGGTAGTCTAGATGAGTCAATAGATAGTTGTAGGTTCCATAAGAAAGCAGCTGAGCAAGCAAGCCAGTAAGCAGCATCCCTCCATGTCCTCTGTATCAGCTCCTGCCTCCCAGTTCTAGTCCTGCTAGACAGAGTTCCTGTCCTGACATCTACAACGATAAACAATGATTTGGAAGTGCAGGCTGATTAAACTCATTCCTTCCTAACTTGCTTTTTGGTCATGGTGTTTTGTTGCAGCAACAGAAACCCTGATGAAGACAGATGGAATTAGGTAATCAGATCCTTTGATAATGCCACTTACCCTC
>JADRCD010195541.1:0-10207 GCA_019843815.1 Montemys delectorum | reverse complement strand
CTTTCTTTCTTTCTTTCTTTCTTTCTTTCTTTCTTTCTTTCTTTCTTTCTTTCTTTCTTGGTTTTTCAAGGTAGGGTTCTTCTGTGTAGTCCTGGCTATCCTGGAACCTGCTCTGTAGACCAGACTGGACTGGAACTCAGAGAGATCCACTTGCCTGCCTCCCACATGTTGGAATTAAAGGTGAGCACCACCACCAGCCAGCTAGGCTCTAGCTCTAATTGAATGAACTCTAGAGCCACAGCTGTGTACTCTGTTCTGCTGTCCCTCTGGTCCGTAACAGTAAGACCAACAGCTTGATAGTTTTGTTGCTGAACATAACTGAGCACCATTTACCAAGCACTGTATGGCAGATGCTATGTAAAATCCCTGACTTACCAAGACATCTACTCTCAAGGAGGCTTACCCCCACAAAGGAGTGATCTCAGATGAATGCGCGTGGCACTGGCCATCGACTGAATTAAAATATTCCTGGCATAGGTAAAAAATTCAGATGAATGACAAGATTCTCAAGGTACGACTACTCTGGTGAAGATAGAAAAAGTCATCTAAAACAACTTCGAGACTTTACAGGAAGCATGATTAAAATCTTTAATTTGAAAATGTGCAGTGTTGAAATTATGATTTCTCAAATTACGGTTACCACACAGAAGAAAGCAGGTGTTGAGACGTCAGTGTTGATAAATACAGGAACTTCATGTAGTCAAAGCCTTTCAGAGAAGTGGAAATATTTTCCCCCAATTCTTTACCATAAACTGAAAGAATATAGTTTAAAATATGTCTAAAGTAAAGGAAAAATCATAGATATGCACAACTGAGTGAATTAATTTACTATTTATTTCTGTCTAGATGGTCTATTTTTAGGCTCCAATGGAAATATTTCTTTTCATATAGAATTTCTCTCAGACGTATGAACATTATCTATAAAAAAGATGTTTTGTAGGGTTCATCCACACTCCAGAATCCTTCCAAGACAGAGTCAGGGAGCTTGAGCTTTGAAGTAAGACTGGACAAGCCTACAAGGTTCAGAGGTAAAACTAAGTGCCAGGAGATGGAGAGATGGCTCAGCAGTTAAGAGCTCTGACTGCTCTTCCAGAGGGCCTGAGTTCAATTGCCAGCAACCACATGGTAGCTCATGACCATCTGTAACTTTAGTTCCAGGGCCCAGAGGCCTTCTTCTGGCCTCTGCAGGCCCCATACACTCCCATGGTGCACAGACATGCACTCAGGCAAAAGATCCAGACATATAAAATTCAAATAAAAACAGTTCAGTGCCTAAAAAGAAAGAATAAAATCCACCCCTTCTTAGGCAGAAAAGCCATCAGAAAAAGGAGGTCCTGATAGAACGAGTGAAGGACAGTTTGCTGAGTTTAAGAGGGAAAGGGAGACTCGTCACACAGAGCAGATTGAAACCATTTTCGAGACAGAACACACGACTGGGAACTTAACCTTGCGATCACATTTTTATCAAGAAATTTAACAGGTGGGGAGGCAGGGGTGGGCACAATCCAAACACACTAGGAATGTATGATTAAAAGTAAAAAAGGAGAAAATGAAATGTATAAGATCTTAAGATTGATCTCATTTAGTGGAATCAAAGACAGTGGGAAACAGTTAGGGGTACTGTGTCTTTATACATATGTTGGTTTTAAGGAAGCACAAGACTATCTGGAAGGGAAAAGACTACATTTTTGCAAGTTTGAAAGGCATGCTGTCACCTTCCTTCCTTCCTTTCCTTCCTCCCTTCCTCCCTCTCTCCCTCCCTCCCCCCCCATTCCTCAATTATCTTTAAAAAAATAAATAAATAATCTGTGAATGTTCACCAGCCTGTTTCTTTATATAGTGTTGGCCAAGCAATGTGCCCTGGGTAAGGGACCTGGAAAAGACCCTTGTGCAGACGTAGGCCTCTGTTCAAAGACCCCCACAGGAATGCTCTTTTTGCCAGAATCCCAATCCCTGCAGAAAAACCTACTTGCAAGCAGAGAGAGGTTGGGTGAGGAAGTCCAAGGACATGGAATGGGGACTCTGCCCTGATTGCCATGGGCAGTGCCTAAACAAGAGGCCCCTGGGATTCCTCAGGGAGCCCCTGCCTGTGGAATGCAAGGCTTCTGAAAAGAGCTTCACAGTGCAGCTGGGCGTGAATGTTACTTGGACTGTGCTTGCCAGCCGGTGGCCAGCCTCATGCTGGGTCCCTTCTGCGGAGCTGCCATCTGCTGCAGCTTTAATGAATGAAGCGCTCCCTCCCCATCTCCCTCCCCCCCCTTTTTTGACAGAACAATAGCTTCAGTGATGAAACCTGCATTCCGATAGATTGAGTCTTTTGCTCAGCCTTGTGTGTGTGAGGGGCGAAGGGGATAGGGAAGAGACTGTGTGTCTGAGTCTTCTCAGAATGGCCCTGACATATTTCCGATGCAACATTGATGGACATTGTGGAGAAGGTTAATGTTTTATCTTTGCTTCTAATTAGAATGTTCGATCAGCTTTGCTCTGGGGACTTGCGCTGCTCTGTGCTTTCTCCTCTAGATTGTGTGTATCTGGATTTTTTGTTTTTTTGTTTTTTTGTTTGTTTTGTTTTTGTTTTTTACTGTACCCTGTCTCTTTCAGAACATTGATGAGTAGACTTGCTTCATTCAGGAATGCTGGTGAAGTAAAGATTTGCAAGATAAAATATTTAAGAGGATTTCCCCCCTTTTCCTAAATTACCTGAGCTGGTTAATCTCCTTCCTGTACCTCCTTCCTCGGCAGTCAGTGTTTTTAAACCCATTGTGCTGCCTTTGATCCAGTTCACAGGGCAAACTCTGTGCCGCAGTTGTCAATATTTCCTCACCCTGTGGGGTTCATCAGACTCCAGGCAGAATCTTCTTAATCACAAAGGAGAGAAAGAAACATGCAAAAGACAGATCAAAAACTTTGCCAAGCGAAGATTGATTTTGGTCTTTGGATTAATCATTCCTTCAAAATTGAAAACCCTGTTTGGCCTGTCGATAACGGGCCTGTGGTTATAATCTTTAGCCTCCCACAGCTAAAAGAGGATCTACTTTTATGGTGGGGGTGGGGGGTGGGATGGGGTGGGGGGGAACTTGAAGATTGGTTATTGAACTCATTGAGCTCATCTTACTTTCTGATTTTCAAGAAAAATAATGACACTTCAAATTAAATAGTACCCAGAACATTAGCAGGAAGTGAGCGAAGGCTTCTCATGTTCACAGGCTGTGCTGGACAGAGCTTAGAATGATATTCACCACAGGCATTTACTTGCTCTGGATGAGGCTCTGCTAAACCTTAGGAGAAAGTAGATGCCATTTAATTAGTACTTCTCTCTTCATTCTGCATCCCCAGGGTCAGCAGGAAAGCTACTTTATGCCTTCACTGGGATGCCTTTCAAGTTAGAAGGCAGAAGATAGAATCAGTGCGAGTTAAACGTCCCCTCCATCCCGAAAAATCAGGGAAAATACACTTGTTGGTTTGCCACTTGGGACAGTTGAGTCCTTTGTACCTAGTTGTCAACCTTAAGATTGGTGAGACCAGTGCTTTTAACTTTACTGATGTTCTTGTAAGCGTGTATTTACCTAAATATGTTTGATATACAAATATATTTGTGTACATAAACATAAAACTTGTCTGAATCATACATAGTTCATTCTGATGTGTGTGTGTGTGTGTGTGTGTGTGTGTGTGTGTGTGCACATGTATGTGCTCACAAGGTGGTAGATGACATATGGGCCCTTGAGTTTCATTTTTGTAAGTCTTGTTTGCAAACACTAAAGTAAACTAATAAAGAAAACTCTTTTATAGATCCACTTTTATAGTTTAGACTTATCATCAAAACATCACCAAATACAAAAGTTGTTGATATTTTCACCTAGATCTAGGCCAAGGCCTAGACCAGTAGGCCAAGAAAGCGGGCATCATAAATCTTTTATGTGAACATTTCAGAGTTCACTAATATTTGTGTGATCTCAGTCAGTCTGGAGGACATTCACATCTCCAGTAAGGCCTCTTAAGAAGGTATAGAAGTGTGTGGGTGACCTGTCATTCTCTTAGTGGGTTGGAAGTAGGTAATTTATTGCTATAGTCTGGATTGTTTTGAGAGGGAAACAGAACATGTCAGTGTAGTGATGTTCAGCAAATATCAACTAGGACATATGTGGTTCTTGATGGCTCCTGAGTATGTATAGATGAAGATTCTCAGCCTTCCAGACTTCAAAGTACAGCCTGAAGTGCTGCTAGTAATTATGAGGACATTAATAACTCCAGATAATAAAAGCTATCTGAGTTTTCTCAAGCTTGAACCTCATACAAGTACTAGTGAGCTACCATGGCTTTAATGTCACCATGGACTACAAGAGCAGTGCAGGGAGAGAGCCATTTGAACAAGGTAGACGAGGTAACAGAGATCAAGGGCTTGTTTGTTTTTCCAATCCTTTGTTTGTTGTCTATATATGAAATACAATTTATATTTTAGATGACCTTGACTTTGTTCAGTTAAACGGTTAAAAATCACTTATCCCCGGCAATAATTTTAAAATATGTTTTCAATTGAAATAGAACTACTTCACTTTCCCCCATTCCTCTACCCCTTGCAGTCTCTCCAAGCCACGTTCCTTCAAACCCTTCTCATGCCCATCCCTGCTCTGAAGCTGATAGCTTCTTTTTCTTTGATTATTATTATATTCATATGAATGTGTATATGTCTACATATGTGCATATGTACACATATGTACACATGTATAATTTGTTGAGTTCAGTTCTGTTGTTTATGTGGACTTGTTTTCAAGGCTAACCAACCTTCATTGGACAGCCAGTTAGGGCATTCATTGCTGAGGGAGGCTCATTCTCCCTCCTCATACAAATATTAGCGAGCTACACTAGTTTCCCAGTTTCAGCAGTCATTAGTTTCGTATAGCTCGTTGTCTACTGGTGTGACTCCATGAAAGTTTCTCCTCCTCATATTTAACATGTCTATTGATGTTGCCATTTTCCCTGTGTTGCTGATGCAGCCACTTCTAGGAGCGTCTGTTTCACGACAGGCCTCTTGGTATTTTGGCTCTCACAATTTTCCCACCTCCTATGATGTGATGTTCCCTGAGCCACAGATGCATGAGCTGTGATGGGGCTGTGTTCTTGGGGGCCGAGCTTTCCATAATCTTTTGATCTCTGCCTTGCATCCCCGTGTGGTTTTCTGTGATGATTTCCATTTGCTGTAAACAGAGGCTTCCTAGAGGATAAGTGGTGGTACTTAAACTGATCTGCCGGTATAAGAATAAGATTTAGAATGTAGAAAGGAATTGTGCTGATCTAGCAAAGTGGTAGTGAATTCTTTTCTAAGGTCGATGACTGTACCAGCCCCAGGAAGCTGGCTAGGTTTTCCTCCTGTTGAGTGGGCCTTATGTCCAATTAGACAGCAGTTGGTTGCCATCGACAC
This sequence comes from Montemys delectorum, assembly GCA_019843815.1. Classification (NCBI taxonomy): domain Eukaryota; kingdom Metazoa; phylum Chordata; class Mammalia; order Rodentia; family Muridae; genus Montemys; species Montemys delectorum. Next base: position 4,785 of record JADRCD010195541.1, on the reverse strand, counting down.
GTGAGTGCCACTTGTTGCACCTCAATGGGCACCTTGACCTTCTGGTACTTGGCATGGTCTATAGATGTTGCAGCTGGGGAGGATTGTATAGTTGCTTCCCAGTTTTGGCAGCTTGCATTATATTCTCTGACACCATGAAAGTTAGACCCCCCCCCCCCCAGGAAAAAGGCTTTAAGGTCAGAACCAGCTGGAAACATCTGAGTCCTGGGTCCTGCGTATCCAGTGTCTTCAGCACCCAGAGCTCCAGCGCTGATCTATATTGTTTCGGGAGTCAGGTGGACTCCCCTGTCCAACCCTTTGAAAAGATGGTCTCTTGTGCTTGGTTGCTGAGGTTTTTTTTTTTTTTTAGTCTTTGATTCTTGTGGGGGAACATAACATTTTCTTTTAAAATGTCACCAGTATGGGGCTACCCAAACCACCTCTGCAACATTTTCAAGTCCAGAAATAGTGACTACAGTCACAGTGATTCTCCTAGAGAGATGTTTTTTATTCCACACCCAAAGCTTCCAAATGATGGATTTTGTGTTCATATGTCTGGTGCTGCTTAATCCAGACTGAGATACAAGGAACAGAAAACTATTTTCTTATCAATATAAATGGTCAAATATGGAAGAAACATAGAGATGACCTCTAGATTTTCACGTTCATTGAATATTAAAATATACTCAATGTAAACTCTGGAATATTAAATATATTTTAATTCTTTGAAAATATTAGATAACTCATATATAATTTATTTCAAACTCTCCATTAGCTTTAAATATTAAATTAAGCTTCACAATCCATTTGCAGACTGTTCCAAGTATCATCTGTCACTTTCAAATCTTGTCATGAGAAAACTCTTCCTTACCGATGACAGATTTTTATGCATTTGGTTGACTAAGACTAAAAGATGATATTTGTGTCACTTAAGAGCTTATAAAGTCTTGGTGCTATTTCATAGCTTGAGATTTGAAAGTCTGTATCTTAGAGGGTTTTTAAATTTGCTATTGCAAGAAGAAATACCTGTTAGTATTTGCAAGCACAGGTTAGCACTTGCATTGCATTTCTAATATGTATTTGCTCCCCAGGCTATACCCAGGATCCCCAGATCTTCTGTCCAAAACTAAACACAGAACCTACCGTCTAATGTGTGATCTGACAATAGGCATGAGAAATGGATTCATATTTGGAGCTGCACCTGATCCACTTTAGTAGATTTCATACCCGAAGCTGACATAGTGCCTAGCAGAAGTTTGGTAGAACTTCTTCCAGGGTAAAATTTTATTCTATCTGGTTTCAAGTTTGAGCTGGTTCTTCTCTGTCTCTTGAGAGGTCACTGGGTGCCCCAGTCAACTATGAGGGTGAGATTTTCAGGTTTCTCTTGCTATACCAAGAACTTTCTCTCCCCACTTGCTTCACTCAGGTAAAGAAAAGAATGTAGAGTAGGTAGGAATGAGAAAGGATGCAAAGACAACGTGGACTGTGTTAGGACTCTACCTCTGTGCAATTTAGTTGGTATTAATCACGCTGTTTCAGGTATGCTGCTTAGTATCTGCCTTTTGAACAGAGTGTTTCACATGTGGACATAAGTGCCAGTACCAGGTCATGCCTGAGGGTGGCCTAAGGTAATAAAACACAGAAGTGATGTGTCTTAGAATGAAGGACTAAAATCATGTGTAGCTATTTTATAGCTATTGGCTCTCACTGATCCGTGTAATCGTGACCATTGACAGAAATGGTGTGAGGGGACAGAAAAGGTCACTGTGATCTAGACAGTGGAGGTATGAACATTGCTGCTCTATAGGAATATCAAGTATCTTGCACTGGAGCCAGCACCAGTGCTGGCTCTCTCTCTATACACATATATATGTGTGTGTATGTGTGTGTGTGTGTGTGTGTGTGTGTGTGTGTGTGTGTGTGTGTATGTGTGTGTGTGTGTGTATGTGTATAATATATACATATATGTATACACATATATATATGTAGAGAGAGAGAGAGAGCAAGAGAGAGAGCGAGAGAGAAAGAGAGAAGATGTTGATGAGATTAGTAGCCTGGTCATCATATAGACGAAGTCAAAATCAATTGTTTTAATGTATAAGTATTTGTTATAAAGTTATATGTCAGGTATATATGTACTTTCAAGCTATGTTATAGGACATATCATTGGTTCAACAGACTAGACTTCAACTGTACAAAAAAGAGACAATTTTTAAATACTAATTGCGCTTTCATGGTTGTGGGTATGTAGGCCAGAGATAAACATTGCATGTTTTTTGCAATTATTCTCTACCATATTTATTGAGATATGGTCTCTTACTGAATGTAGAATTTATTCATTTCACTAGACTGGTTTAGCCCATTAGCCTAGGGGTCCTCTTATCATCCCCTCTCTGGTGTTGGAATTACAGGAAGATTCCACCATGTCCAACTTTTCAAAGTAAGTGCTAGGATCAAGTTCAGATCATCATGATGTACAGTAAACACTTTTCAAGCAAAGCCATTTCCCAAGACCTCCCCCTTTTTTGTATCCCATGTATTATTTTAAACAAAAAACTGTTGAGTCCATTTTTATCCTTTCAATTGTATACAAATATGTTTTCCCTACATCTCAGATATAGCAAGGTTTATTAATTTCAGGATGCTAGAATTGTTTTCATCTCCTCGGATATAACATGTTGGAACTTGGTACTACTCAGGTCAGAACACTGTTCCACAGACAAGATGGAAAAGGGGCATTCTGCTTCATGTTCCTCATTTTCTCAGTTTTCATTGTAATGGTAAGAATTATGGCAAAGATTTGGCCTTGAAGGCGAATGTTTGCTTAAAGGCAACATTGAACATCTGAGCATGTGGGCTCCTTTCCTTTCCTGAGAGTTCTGAAATCCTGACTTTCCACAGTCCTGGCTCAAATCCTAACAGGCCAACAGTGGCTTCAGTGATGTCTAACAGGTCTTGAAATTTTCAAATGAAACAGTAAAAGCTTCCCTTGTAGGTGTTGTAAAATGGCCTCTGTAAGTCCCCCGATCAGCCAGTGGCTGACTCAGATGGCAGAGCTGGGCGGTACTCCACAACTGAGGCCTGGATACACTTAGACAAAGAAACAGTCATGCTTTCAACCTCGAGTTTTATCAAGGAACTGACTAGATTCCAGGCACTGTCCCCATGTTGCCTAGTAAAGAAGCACTCGTTGAAGGTGAAATCACGGTTTCACATCCACAATCGAAGGGCCAGAATCCTTCTCTGCACAAGGCATCCCAACAAGGCACCCCAACAACGCATCAAAAGACAGCACCAGTACTCTGCATTGCCCTATACACATTCTCTCCGACTGAGCTAGGGCGAAAGGATCAGCGCTTATGCCCCTTCTGAGAAAGCCTAATGCCCTCAGCGCCCCACAGCCCAGTGCCTGGCAAGGTAGGACCATCCTACCAGCCAGTAACTGCAGATGAAGAGCTTGAGAAGCTTCACTCTGTTTGCCAGAAAGGATTCTGCCTTGGCTGCCAATGGCTATTTGTGAACTAAAGAGCAGGTCTCTATAAACTACTGTGGGGGCATCTACCATACATGTAGAGGGGATGCAAAATGGTATATATATAATTGTATATTATAGAGAACAGACTTTGATCTGAGAGATTTATTTGAGTACATAGACAAGTTACATTTACATGGCATAAATCAATTTCGGGATTTTTGAGTCCAAATTCACATGATTTCCAGTACAACCAGATTGCCCTTTGAGGATAATTTGATTTAGTCCCCTGGAATACTCCAAAGCTCCCGTAGTATACAAGGAACCAGTGAGGTGCTAAGGCTAACAAGCAGACCCAAAAGGATGCTGCCTAGTTTGAGAACAGATGGTCTAGAAGGGATCGCAGTATTATAATCTTAATCTCCCTCCACCCCGATTTGTGAGTTCAGACTCTGCCATTGCCTTCAGTATAGTTTAGGTAACCCACAAGGTACTTGGATCCCTCAGAATGCCCTTACTTGTGTAAAATCCTTACATTTAATATTCACCTAATTACTGAACACTGTCATCCTACATGGTTCTTTACAGATTTGACTATGTGTATTATAGACTAGGTATCAATTTGGTCACATAGAACAGTCAGAAAGAAATCTATAATTTTGCAAGTTGTGAAGCATTTTCTATGAAACTAAGCATCTGAGTACATCAACATTTTTACTCCCAACGCAACACACGTCAAGAAGACGAGATTTATCCTGACCCGAGCATGTGCAGATGGGAATGGGTTCACGAAGGTGACATAGATAGCCAACACGGCCACTTGGAATAGGAAGGTATGTGGATAAAGATTCCTCATTGCAGAAAGAACAGTTGTGTATCTCAACCATGCTTAACGGACCGCGGACAACTTTTAATACAGGCACAGGAGGAAAAAGGCAAGGTGACCGAAAAGGTAGGGAGAAAATAAATGGCTAGGAGGTACTGTGGAGTTTATTTTAGAAAGATTTGAGTCCATTTAGTGTGTCTCCATAATTGTCAGAAACCTGTGTTCCTTCATTGACTAGACTCTCTGTACTTAAAAAGAGTTCTTTGCTTTCATTGAAGAGCTCACGAAGAGAAAGCCTGATGCCATGGGTCAGCCGGCTCGGAGTCACTTCTCTTTGATCTAGTACCTTTTCTTTTTTATGTAGTCCCAATACTCTGCTGGCCATCTCTCGTAGGAACTTGGACAAGGAACTCCATGACAGCAATGGAAATGAGAGGCCTCACTTCCTGTGAATGGGTAGACATGGAATCCCTAACAGATTTAATAATTCTGAAAAATTATTTTTTTT
>JADRCD010195540.1:0-15692 GCA_019843815.1 Montemys delectorum | reverse complement strand
TTCCCCACTTTACTTCCTATTAGTTTCAATGTATCTGGTTTGATGTGTAGGTCCCTGATCCACTTGGACTTGAGCTTTGTACAAGGAGAAAGGATTGGATCAATTTGCATTTTTCTACATGTTCACCGCCAGTTGAGCCAGCACCATCTGTTGAAAATGCTGTCTTTTTTCCACTGTATGGTTTTAGCTCCTTTGTCAAAGATCAAGTGACCATAGGTGCATGGGTTCATTTCTGGGTCTTCAATTCTGTTCCATTGATCTACTTGCCTGTCACTGTACCAATACCATGCAGTTTTTAATCACAATTTCTCTGTAGTACAGCTTAAGGTCCGGGATTGTGATTCCACCAGAGGCTCCTTTATTGTTGAGAATAGTTTTGGCTATCCTGGGTCTTTTATTGTTCCAGATGATTTTGCAAATTGCTCTTTCTAAGTCTGTTAAGAATTGAGTTGGAATTTTGATGGGGATTGCATTGAATCTGTAGATTGCCTTTGGTAAGATGGCCATTTTTACTATATTAATCCTGCCAATCCATGAGCATGGGAGGTCTTTCCATCTTCTGAGATCTTCTTCGATTTCCTTCTTCAGAGACTTGAAGTTCCTGTCAAAGAGATCTTTTACTTGCTTAGTTAGAGTTACACCGAGGTATTTTATATTATTTGTAACTATTGTGAAGAGTGTTGTTTCCCTAATTTCTTTCTCAGCCTGTTTATCCTTTGTGTAGAGGAAGGCCTCTGATTTGCTTGAGTTAATTTTATATCCAGCTACTTTGCTGAAGTTGTTTATCAGGTTTAGGAGTTTTCTGGTGGAGTTTTTGGGGTCACTTAAGTAAATTATCATATCATCAGCAAATAGTGATAATTTGACTTCTTCCTTTCCAATTAGTATCCCTTTGATCTCTGGCTAGGACTTCAAGTACAATATTGAATAGGTAGGGAGAGAGTGGGCAGCCTTGTCTAGTCCCTGATTTTAGTTGGATTGCTTCAAGTTTCTCTCCATTTAGTTTGATGTTGGCTACTGGTTTTCTGTATATTGCTTTTACTATGTTCAAGTATGGGCCTTGAATTACTGATCTTTCCTAGACTTTTATCATGAAGGGATGTTGGATTTTGTCAAATGTTTTCTCCGCATCTAGTGAGATGATCATATGGTTTTTTTCTTTGAGTTTGTTTATGTAGTGATGGATACATTGATGGATTTCCATAGATTGAACCATCCCTGCATCCCTGGGATGAAGCCTACTTGATCATGGTGGATGATCGTTTTGGTATGTTCTTTGATTTCATTTGTAAGAATTTTGTTGAGTATTTTTGCATCGATATTCATAAGGGAAATTGGTCTGAAATTTTCTTTCTTAGTTAGGTCTTTGTGTGGTTTAGGTATAGAGTAATTTTGACTTCATAGAACAAATTGAGTAGAGTATCTTCAGTTTCTATCTTGTTGAATAATTTTTTTCTATTTGTTGAATAATCCTGTCATCATGCTTGGCTTTTTGAAATGTAACTTTTGAAATTTCTTAGTATTTATTTTTGTGTTCAGAAAATCTGATAGTACAATCTAGTTTCAACTTTCTTCATATATTATTGTTAGGATAAATTTTAAGAGTTACTTAGTGAACGATATTAAAATATTGCATAGAATTCTTGATTAATTAATAGAGAATTGTCAATTTTATTAATAAAGATGATTTACTTGTTCAGTAGGGCCCAGTTTCTCAAGTAGTTGAAAAAACAGAATTTGCTGTGGTGATTAGCTCTCCTTTCTTATATTGAGTAAATCAGTAAGCATATAAAGTATCATTTTGATGCTGCATTGTAATAAATTTTCCTTTTAACTGTATGATATGTGTATTCATATACTTCAGCTGAAATTTAAATGGTTTTTCAATTCAAGTATAATTTTTTTCACTTTAACTTTATCACTGAAACTTGAAAAATGAACTTTATCATATAAATAATCGTTACCTAGTCCACTAATTTTTTAATCTCATATTCTCTGAGGTAACTATATTTTTATAAATAGCTTTTAAATTTATTTACTCTCATCCATTGCTAACATCTACAAAAATGTTAATCACATTTTTATTTAAAGAGGTAGGAACACTGAGAGCAGTTTTCATACCCAAAATTTCTCTGACAAGTCTACTCTTAGTTTTGATATCTCTTCCCACAGGTGTTTTGACCAACAGAGAGGAACAGAGCTGTAGGGAGAAAGGATTTTGAGAGGGAATTGTTTTTCATTGAACACCATGGTATCCTCTCTGTCATTAGTTCAACCAGAGGCAAGGACAGCTGGAGCAAAGTTGGTCCTGTCTGTTCTTGCACTTGGAGAGAACATTATGTTATGCTGAACCTGAGATGGCTCGGGCTCTGTGTTATGAGAAGATCCTTTACTTCAGAAACTGAACTGGAAGGCACTCTAAGGGAAAAGATCTCCCCTGATATTGAATACTGGGATCATTTTAATTTTTCTTCAAATCTTCATTTAGCAAGAAAGGGAGTTGTTTGGCTTTTTGTGGATTTTACAGTACTCTTTGGTTTTGTTTGCTGTTTGTTTAGTAAAATCTCTGGTGTGGTTTTGCTTTGTTTGCAGCACAGCCTCTGACAATTTGTCTGAGGCTGGGATTCTGTGTGGCTGTATCTGGTATGACCCATTGGCATGCTCCTGGAGGTCCTAGGAGATCTGGATATCCTGTGTTCTTTGTTACATCCTTTCATCCCTCCCTTCTTCAGTATGTGACGTGGTTAAAACAGTTTTATAATGTGTGATGAATCTGATAGTTTTCTCCTTTCCTTTTTCCAGATACAGTAGGCAATGGCTTAATGGTGTATATTGTGAGATTTACATTTCAACCAAAAGCTGGACCTCTCTTCACATTGCAGCTTTGCCGCAGTTACCTTGACGACTACCTGTAGCTTCCAGTTTTTCTCCCTTTGAAATAACCCTCTCTTCTGCACTCTTCTTGCTGTGAACCCTCCATGTTTTGTCATGTTTGGGTTTCTGAAGTTACTCTTTGAACTGTCCCTTTCTTTTCTTTCTTTCTTTTTCTTTTTCTTTTTCTTTTTGTTTTTTGTTTTTTGTTTTGAGATGGCATTTCACTGGCCCTGAACTCACTTTATAGGTCATGACAACCCTGTTTCAATGATGACAGTTTCAGCTTCTCCTGCTTCCACCTCTTCTCTACTGGGATTACGGATGCCTGATTTATGTGGTGCTAAGGATGCAACCTAGGAATTCTTGCATTGTGGGCAAGTCTACTAGTGAATGACAGATGTCTATAGGCCCTTCTTGCTCTTGTTCTGTTTCTGTGAGAGTCTGCCTGGCAGAGGTCAACGGTGTTCTTCTCATTATATAAATTGTCACAAAACTGCCTCTCTGAAATCCTGTCCTGACAATTTGAACGAAATATGCTCCAGATTGCATGCCACAGCTTAGTGACCCTGTGTATGGAATCCTGTTCATATCTGTGACTTGATCTTGTTTTCTTTGCATCCATTTACCTGACTGGACTATTTGTGGTTGGGAAATATCAACCTCATCTATCATTTTGTTTTCCTCACTGGCACTTGTAATCTTTCCAGGACATGACTCCTTATACTGTAGTTCTTAGCATGCTCTGATTTCCCTATCTTTACATTAGACTGACATAACTTTATTGATTTGTGGTACCTACCACTTTCTAAAATAGACTATATTAGATATATTTGTTTGTATGTCTACATAAATGTGTGCTTGTGATCAATGTTGGGGTGGGTCACACTCATGGTACTGATGCATGTGTGGAAGTTAGAGACCAATTTGCAGATGTCTATTCTGTCGTCTTACCACATGGCTTCCAGGAATTGAACTCAGGTCATCAGACTTGGGAACAAGCACCTTTAGCCACTGAGTCTTCTTCCTGGCCCTGCAAGAGTTTGCTTATGTCACTGTACTGTTTAAGTCTTATTTTCCTTATACAGTTTCCTCCTGTCTCTTAGCACTATTCATGGGTAAGTAAGAGTTTGGCATGTTTGGTTTTCTTTGTTGCAACAAACACTGGGATAATTCTAAAGTTTAGATGTTTGTTTTCCAGTATGTTTGGTTTCTGTCCAAGCATGGTTGCAGCATGCTTCAAGCCTGAGGCAGGGCAGAATGTCATGAGGGGAACATGTGGCAGAACTAAGGAGCCCACCTTATGATGGAAAGGAAACAGAGAGACAGAGAAAAGGACCAGAGTCTCACAATACTTCACTGACTCTTTCTGAAGAACTTAGCTTTCAAACCAGGTCCCTCCCCCAACACTTTGACCTTCTCCCTACAGTCTATTCGCATTTTAAGTCTTTCTTTGGGTCAGAGCCCTCATCTCCTTATCTCTGGAAACCTTGACAGTCATAATCAGAAATAGTTATAGTAACATCCTGGGCGTGTTTCAATATAATCAGACTGACCATCTGCATTAACTATTACCTTGAACAATTGTTTTCCGAGCCTTAGTAATGTTGTTGGCAAAAAAAAAAGGGAATTAGCCAGTATCTGATTACACTCATCACTGAGTAAATGAACATACAATCAAATGTGTAAACATATATTCTTGATATAAAGCTAGCTATGTCTGCTATTGTCCGGAGGGACACTTGTTATCTATGACTTAATTAAGACATAAAACTTAGCAAAACGGTCATTTATTTCTATGGAAATATGTCTTAAAATATTTACTTTCAGTATGTCCTGGCTGCAGTTTTCTTTAGCATATTAATTTGCAGATGAGGATGGTTGCTTTTACATTGTGTAAGTTGATATTTGCATGTATTCTGAAGAGTAAATTCAATGTAAACCTGTTTTACTAATTCTTGATCGAAGAAGAAGTTTGACAGGGATTAAGTAAAGTGGCTTGAAAACAAAACTGAGTATTAGAAGCTCCATAGGGCCATACTTCATTAATTTGAGGATGAGGGACTTCGGGTAAACAAACAAACAAACGAACGGAACAAAAACCCAGTAATGCTATTGCCCATTACATATGAATATGGCTTACTGTTTTTCTTAGTTCCTATTGTCAAATTCTTAGTTTACTTAATAATGTTTTTAGTGTTTCATTTTTTAAATTGAATGCTAAAATTTTCTGCGAGCTCACATGCTGTGGAGCGGCTCACAGTGGATAGATGCTGCTTTGTAGCTAAAGGTGAACCTAGTACAAGAATGTTAATTAGCGGATGGGGCAGGCTTAGGTTAATCAGTTTTGGATCAGAATTTCTGCTTCAGTATTAACCTGGCACATCTTAGTGCTTCCACATCCATAGCATAGCTGTACATGCAAGGTCTGTGTTAGGAGAATTTATACGAGATGGCACATGTCAAGCATGAAGCCAGACATGTGGTGCTACTTGTTGGGAGATAATTATGAGTTCAGTGTCTTCTTTTTGGCATGGAAGCATACACACTATGACAGATCAGTTTTCTCTGTAGATAATAAAAGGATACAAGACACATTATATTTAGTAACTAAGCTTACCTAAGGTGTGTTAAGTTATAGAAAAACAGGGAAATTGCACAGTGAAAGATTCCCCATGTTTATTAATGCATAAAAATGAATACTTTAGACACCTTTGATTCTTCTGATTCCCATCTTCCTGCTTATCAGAATATTTACTTTCAGAATTAATATCCCACATTTTTTAACAGATCTTGTATAAATTTATTGTGTTCAGAAGCATAATATTCTACTCATATGTTCTGATACATATCAGGGCTCATCAGAGCTTTGATCTTGTTTAGTTTTCTTGTGGTTTTCATCTTCAAGTGTTCGATGGCCTTTATCAGTTCTTCCATAGTTGGATGAGATCTTGGTTTATTTTAAGATGATTTCTTACTGCTTCCAGTCCAGTATGTATACAATAATTTCAGACTTCGAAGACCCCTACGGAAACTTGAAAGAGCATGTTGTCTTTGTAGGAGACCTTAAGATAACATTGTTCTTGGCGTTGCGATGAACTGTATGTATGCATTAGCTTTGAGCCATATGGATTGCTTAAATTACTTTAGACTTTGAATGTATTTAATCTCTTGGCTTGATGAAATGTTAGAGTATAAAGGAAATAAATTTTCCTCATAAAATGTTTTTTGAAGGCATTTTCTTTTCTCCCCGTGGTATTTCCAGATAGATGGATATTATGTCCTATGTAATTGGATTGACACTCAGCTTGAATACTTCTTTTTCTTCTTGCCAGCATGGGGTAACCTTGGAAATGTTCTGAAGAGTCAGAGTAAAATTTCTGAAGCTGAAAGCGCCTATAGAAATGCTCTGTACTACCGCAGTAACATGGCTGACATGCTGTATAATTTGTGAGTATGCCTTGCTTCCTCTGCTTAACTTTATGATTGAAACCTCTTGTGAGAGAGATTATTGAGTTAATTAATGGGAATGGAGATGCTGATACCTGTTTTCTGAGATAGACTGACTTCCTTCCTTCCTTCCTCATTCCTTCCTTCCTTCCTTTCTTTTTTTCTCTCTTTCATTCTTCCTTCCTTTTCTTCTTCCTCCTTCTCTTTCTCCTCCTCCTCCTCTTCCTCTTCTTCTTCTTTCTCTCTCTTTCTCTCTCTTTTTCAATTTGGCCTCTGCAATCAGTAGGTGAGTGGTATTTGTGATTTCTCTGTTTGAGGCCACATAGTCAATATTCATATGTATTGGCATATCTTTAATTTTTTAAAAATATTATGCCATATAACAAAAGTTGGCATAACTTTTTTACTTAAAATATATGTTCTACTCAAAGTTGGATAAATATAAAATTTCAAAAGTAAGTCTTTCATGTAACATATGTAAATAACACATTGAGTATTAAACAATACAGTTTTCATTCACTGAAACCTTGTGTCAAAGCATATATAGAATATTTACTCTACAGTATGATAGCAGAAAGATTGTTGTTAGGTAGTTTCCTCATGATCTTCTAGGTTGACCAGTTCTTCAAAGGTACTCACGATATTTTTCAAAGTTTGGATAATAGTATAACTCAAAATATCCCTCAATATTAAGTTTGAAACAAATCTCAGGGGCTAAATTATCATGGCCTTTTGGGTGGAAGATTCCAGGAGGCATGGTTGATTTGGATTGGTAAATGAATACTAAACTTGAATCCTTTCTGCTGTCTTCTACATATAGGGATTTTTTTACATGTAATAGCTAGCTGAAACACTAAAGAGTATGTAGTTTATTGAGTTCTATATCTTTGAACTTTTGGGGTTAGTAGGATGAAGAGAAAGTTAGATCCAGGTACTTGGTGTATTTGATGCAGTTTTATTGTCCTGGCTATTCTGTGTTCTCAGAGGGACAGTGACACATGTAGAATATGGTTCTTGGAGTTTACGGATGTAACACTCTTGCTAGAAAAGAATATTTTACCATATCTGCTCCTTCTCTCTCTCCTGCCTCCCAGAATTCTCCTCTGTCATACTGTACATATTCACCCTGGAAAGTTTCTCAGAATGATACATGAAGTCACATGCTTTCATGGATCAAATTTGAGGGCAAGTTAGTAGGACTGCAAAATACTATTCAAAGTTGCTGTGGATTCGTAGGGTACCAGTTACTTATAAGAAAGTGACCACTCTTAGAATTTGTTGCCTATTTCTTATGCTTTATGAATGTTGTATAATAAGCTATCAGAAACTCATAAGCTTGAATTTTTGTATACATTTATGTTCTTGATATTTAAATCTTTTGAGTGTTTTAGTCTAAAAGTTTATATATAAAAGATGAACAAGTAGAAAAGGAGGTAGGCATTTAAAGCATAACAGAGAAGCTCTGTAGAATGCTGTGTTCAGATGTTATGTTGTATTCAGCCTCCTAGAGTCTAGGACCCTGACTTTAGCAGTGGAGTACACACCTGTTGTCCTCTGACCAGAGGGGGTCTGTAGGAGGATCTTTGTGTGGAACTGCATGAGCTGTTACGCTTTTCTTCTGGCCTAGAATGTCTTCTCAGACAGTACAATCTTTGTGTGGTTCCCCTTCTCTCTGTCTTGTAATTCATGTTTCCCTAAGTATATCTTCATTTTCTTGAAGTAACTAGGATGTATTTCTTGTCCTTTAATGAAACACTGAGTGAGTATATTTATGTTCCCTTTGAGCAATTCATGACTTCTACATCTAAATGATTTTATGACTTTATTACTGATGTAAGCTTTATTTAATAAAGAAGGATGTTATTAGTTTTAACATCTATGTATACATATTCTGTTTTTATGTATTATACATTCATATGGATAGATACATTTGTCAAAGGACCCTTTCCCTTGCTATATGGGATATAATGTTTTCCTTGTAAGTAAGCTAGCCAATTAGTGCTTCTTTATTGAGGTGATTTTCTCTGTTAGTCATAGGTATAGCCCTGGTTAATTATTTCTTCTCAATGCCAAGTATTCCTCTTTATGGAATGTACTAGGCAAGAATTTCACAAGTATACCATGTCCTGAGTTATAAAGGCAACTGGCTTACTCATTGGTAGTATGTGTTAGGCAGGGCTTTGAAGGCAATTTGTTTTTTCCCAGCTTATGCTTTACTGATAACATAAAAATATTCCATTAGACAATTCCACCTGTGTTTTTTAAATTTTATTTATTTATTTTTTTACTCATTCTTTACTTCTCAGTCATTGCCCCCATCCTGGTCAGTCCCTCCCATAGCCCTTCCTCCCTTCCCCCTTCTCTTTGCCTCCACCTTTCTTTTTTTTTTATTTATTAGATATTTTCTTTATTTACATGTCATATGATTTCTCCTTTCCCAATTTCTCCTCCAAAAACAAACAAACAAACAAACAAACAAATAAAAACAACAAGAACAAACCCCTGTTGCCTCCCCCCTCCCCATGCCTGTCACCCCGCCCTCTCCCACTTAGTGGCCCTGTCATTCCTCTACACTGGGGCACAGAACCTTCACAGGGCCAAGGGCCTCGCCTCCACCTTTCTTAAGAGTTTCTATTGCTGTCATGACACACCATGACAAAAAAGCCAATAGGAAAGGAAAGGGCTTATTTGGCTTACAGTTCCACAGTGTAGTCTGTCATTGAAGTGAGCCAGGACAGGAACTCAGACAGGGCAGGAACCTGGCAGGAGCCGATGCAGAGGCCATGGAGGGCTGCTGCTTACTGGCTTGCTCCCTATTGCTTGCTCAGATTATTTTCTTATAGCAGTGATGACTACTACCTCAGGGATAGCACCGCTCACAATGGGCTGGGTTCTCTCATCAATCACTAATTAAGAAAATATTCTGCAGGCCTGCCTACAGCTTGGTCTTATGAAGGGATTTTCCCAATTGCCTCCTGATAGCCTTCTCTAGATGACTCTAGCCTTTGTTAAATTGACATAAAACTAACCAGCACACCAACTTGTGTATAATTTACAGTGCCTTTCTTATAAGGACTTGTGAATGCCTGTGTAAGCAGAGAAGGCAAATGGGTAGAGCTGTCAAAGCTTTACCGAATTATCTCCCTTGAAGAATGGGTTATTCTCTGTTTTTCTCCTACTTTAAAGAACAGAAATAATTTATATGGATGAAAAAAAGTTGGAATTTATTTTGAAATTGGCATGTACCTATCAGAGTAAAAGATGAAGCATGTCACCAGCAACTAGGAAGTAATGAATTATAGAACTTACGTTAGTGACAGGATTCCAATAATTAAATATTAATCTTTCAAAATGGTTCTTTTGCTTTGTGATTTACAATCCAGTATAAATAAAATGTACCAAGATAACTAGTATAACCTATGAAATAATAAACATAGTGCATGTTTTAGTAGCAACTATTTTTCTACTTATTTCACTAATGACATTTCTTTCTAATTTTCAGGAAGGTAGATTATAGTGCAGGTAAAACCTGGCAAAATTAAATACACGTATCTGAAAAGAAAACATGCCAGCATTCCCCCCCCATCAAAATAAAACCCAAACAAGAAACAATAAATCAGAAACCACAGTAGACAAGGCATACTAATGAATACAAAGCCATGCATGTCTTGAAATTAATATAGTGACTATAGGAATGATTAAAGAGTATAGCCAGGTGGGATTTAGTCCTGGATTAATGGTGAGATATTTAATATTGCAATTCAGCTACCACACTATTAATTTAAAAAGTGAGGAGGAAAAAATACAATCTCTAAAATGTATGTCAAAAAGGCTGCCACACTATTAATTTAAAAAGTCAAGAGAAAAAAATATAATCTCTAAAAAATATGTCAAAAAGTCATTTGATTGGCAGCTATCTCAGAAAGCAAGAGTCTAAATAAACTAAGAATGGAATACTATCATACCACATAAAAAAGAATACCAATTCTGTATTTAGTGAGAAGCATAGATTTGGCTCTAGTATTCAACAGTGGCCTCCCATAAGATTTCTAACTATATTTGCTGTTTTCATAGAGATATAAATTTATATCTTATAAATTTAGTTAGGATGGGGAGTATATTCCTTTGAATGCCTCAGCAGAGAATTTTCTTTCCCCTTTTTGAGGTTTGCTGGGAATCATTAGCATTTCATACTTAACTATATTCTTACATGGCTATCACTTTTTAAAGATGCCCATCATACATAAACAAGAGTTTTCCATATGAGCTAATTATTACGGTAATGATCTTATTTCCACATAATTTCCCAAATTAGTTAATGTGTATTAGAATCCAGCAGACCCTTTTGGGCATATGTGTAAAACTTTCCCCATAGATCTCACTATTAGGAGATTCAGTTCCGTTGAAGCAATGGCGTTTAATCTGAAGAGGAGTGGTCAGCAGGTAGCCAGTTCTTTCTAGAAACAACATGCTTGTATGGGTTTCAGTGATTTCAGGTTTTCATGATGTTCAAAACCACTTTAGGAGGAAGTCACTTTAGTGGAAGCAGCCATGAAGGAAAAGGGATGTGACTTTAGTTTTCTGTTGTGATAAAATACCATCATGAAAACAATTCATAGAAGGAAAAGTGGTTTGGCATAAGGTTCCAGAAAGATTAAAAACTCGTCTTTGTGGGGATTTGTGATAGCAAGTGACAGGCATGGTGGCTGGAACAGAAAACTGAGAACTCACATCTCAGTCACATCTTCAAATGTAAGCACAAGCAGAGAGTGAACAGGAAGTGGAGTGAGATGGGTAACAGTTAAAGCCCTCCTCTAGTGACATACTTCTTGTAAAAGGTTGCATCTCCAAAAGGTTCCACTGCCTCCCCTAAACAGTGGCAGGAGTTGTGAACTAAAGCCTTCAGACCACTAGAATGGAGTTCCAAGTTGTCCCCTTATACATCTAATAGTGGCAAGCATATTACACGTCTCTTTGTTTATTCAAGGTTAAGTTTTGAGAAACATTGTGAGTTCAGAAGACAAGTGATTGTAGCTACAGTTGATGAGATACCTTGGCACAAATACGGAAATAAATCTTGGTACCTACAAAGTACCAATTGGTGATTATAAGAAGGAAGTTATACTGTAGCCAAATAGCTAAAGTATAAAACAGGATTTCCTACCAAGCCTTTTTGGAGTGAGACAGGGCACTGTGATAGAGACATGGCCAGGGCATGCCTGATCAGGTGACTGGCCTCAAATAATAAAGAAATCACGTTTAACAAATAGTGGTTTCCAGAATTGCTTTATTCGTTTTACATAAAGGGAATTGGGATGAGACTCCACTGCACCTGAGTCAGTTAATATTGTGGATGAGCAACCCAGCTGGTGCTTTCTACTTTCCCGGAATAAGATGGTGATTACAGAGACTTACTCCTTCATGTGGGAGGAACAAGCTCTGACACTATCATATGTCTTTCATTGTGACTTGATAATTTTTCTTACATAGTTACTACACAAGTGTAACCTTGCATACTATGACTTTGAAATAGAAATGGAGACTATTCAGTGACACACCAAAGAATCTAGCATTACTTTCATGACATCTTTTTCTCTTTCTTTGGTTAAAATCTAGAGTTTGGGCTAAGCATATATACATCTAGTTATATATATTTATTGTGTCTTCTTATCCCTCAGACAGTTTATGATAGAATTTGTACAGTTAATGTGATACTAACTGTCCTCACAGGAAAATAGTTCAAATGGAAACATATTTTTAGTATTTACTTAGGAAAATTTTGAATTTAAATGAGAGATTTTTGAAAGTAGGGCAGGTTGACTATGCTTAATGATTGTATCAACTAGAAATGTTCTTAAGTATGTATTGCCACTCAGTCATCCATTTTTGAGTTTTGGTAAAGATTTACAGCATTCAGATATTTAGGTAAGTCTATATTTTCAAAATGATAGCTATGGATTTAGATAAGAGAATTAGTATATGATGACCCAGGTGTTTGCCCAGCTGCAAGGAAGCCACAGATGATTAACTGCAGAAGACAGGGTTAAAAAATATTCAGGTCAATAACAATAAAAGAAAGAAAGGAAAAAAGGAAAGAGAGAGGGAGAGAAAGAGAGAGAGAGAGAGAGAGAGAGAGAGAGAGAGAGAGAGAGAGAGAGAGAGGGAATGAAAAAATCTTACTCTGAAAAATTTTCTGTTTCAGTTTTCGTGGTTTTATAAATCAAGTGGTCATGGGTTAAAATTAGAAATTGTGTGTGTATATCTTGAAATACTTTGTAGAGTTTAGTGGTATCCTGTGATTTTTTGTGGGTATCTGAGACCTGAGATCTAGGGACCTGGTTATATCTAGGAACTTGGTATAATGTTGTCTTAAACATACCCCCTTAATAGACTTATATACAAACAAAATGATAAAAGGCAGATAAAGTCCGTACGTACCTGTGTTTCCATGGGTTTTCCTCATTGCATTATCCACATTGCATAGTGGAGAGGATCAAAGTAAGGTCAGCTTGCAAGAGAATCGCTTAGTTTTGCTTGTTGTTTTGGTTTTTTTGTTTGTTTCTTTGTTTGTTTTTGATAATACATCCATTTTACTAGCACTTGGGAAACTAAAGTTGAGCTTGTGATACCCTCAAGCTGTGGAGGCCTGGCCTGCATGATAAGGTCTTAGTTTAAGGAAGCCTTGGCCTGTAAAATTACTTTCCAGAGAGAACTGGAATTATACTTTGAATATTCCCCACTGTACACCTGCTTTTACAATCTCACAATTTTCTCTTCCATGTAAGCTTTCACACTTCACTGTGTTTGGTCAGATGAGTTACGGTTCACACCTTTGCAGTTCAGACCTGTCTTATTTGCACATCTGTCCTGAGACTCATTGTGAGCTGATTTTATGGTTTAACTGTTAAGGTGACAGCTCTTCCCCTAATACTTAAAAATCCCCCGATTCTTGTAACATCTATTACAAACACCATTGGTTTTCACATGGTTTTGAGAAAAGAATGGCTCACTGTGAAAGTTTGTCTTTTATTAATCAGGAGGATCACATCTGCAAACTCACCTAGCAAATACAGAGTATTTTTAGAATAATCATTATTGAATTAGATAGTAAGAATTAGCCCACAAGGAAAAAATAGTTTGCTTTCAAGTAGCTTGAAGTGTAGATTTAAAGTTATATGTTAGGGCTGGGGACATGGTTCCTTTGCCAAGCGATGAAGTGGATCAGAGCTCAATCTTTGAAACCCTCATGAATACAGGGCAGATGCGGCAGCTCTTTGATAATTCCAATCATGGAAGGCTGAAGCCGGGTGGCATCCTCGAAGCAAGCAAGCAAGAAACCATCTCTGTCAGTGATTTCTTGATAGAAAACCCACCTTAAAGAATAACTTGGGAGAGCAATTGAGGAAGATTCCTGACATCAGCTTCTACCCGTGTAGTTGGACCTGCACACATGTGAATGGACATGCATACACATACATATGCACGAACACTATATATAAAATGCTAAGAATGGTTGCCTATTCCTATAAATCACAAGTTGAACCCCTGGTCCTCTTTCCCCTATCTCAGTGCAGGGATTCCAAAAATGCACCATGTGGCCCTGGCTAAGGTTACTTCTGTTCCAAGAGATACCCATGTGTCATGTAACATGGTAGACAAGGTCTCAACTGAGCCTGGAAGGAAAAGAAGGGAAGAAGACAGGAGTCACAACAGAAAGACAAGTGAAGACCTTTGTAGAGAGTCAAAAATGAGATTTGCCTGTGTAATTTAGATGTTTTCTGGCTCTCCTGTAATATCTGGAATCCATGTTTATAGCTTTTATAAGAACATTTGGAGGTAGAGTGTGTAGATTTTTGTGTCATAATTAAAATTTTATAATTATTTTAAAATTTTGTGAATGAAAACTTACCTAAAGTGGAATATATCTGTTATATATATATGTGTGTGTGTGTGTGTGTGTGTGTGTGTGTGTGTGTGTGTGTGTATGTGTGTATATATATTCCTATAAATACAAGGGCTCTTAATGGAACCATAGGTAAAAACCAATAATTAAGCATCTTGATAGAGGGGAATGAAACTCTATATTCCAGGAGAATGAAAAAAAAACAAAAACAAAAACAAAAAAACAAAACCAGGATGTGGAATGTCAATACCTGGGTCTTGATTCTTCTGTATAACATGTTCTGAGAAAGCCATTTTGCACAAAGAAGGTCACAGGGAATCTCAGAGAATGATTTAAATTTTCTGAAATATATGAGCATAGTGTCCAAAGTCCTCATGTGCACACTAAAAGTTCCTTGGTAGCTAGAGGTGTAAATTATTTATATTTTCATTTCTACTACAGGCTGAAGTCTCAGGCAGTCCTTTGCTTCTCTACACATGCTTTTGAATAAAACTGAATCAAAACACCTGACCCCACATGCGTTTGTTTTATCTCTGTGGCAACGACACATAGTAGCATCTACATCTGGACTGTTCTTGAACTGTCAACCTTGCCTTCTCCAGCAAGCACAAAATTAGACTCTTTTAATCACAATGAGCCTGGAAAGAAAAAGACAGAGACTGAGTCTTGCTTGTGCTATATGTGTTATGTGGATCTTAGTTTGGATGCAGTTGCAAAATAGAACTGAGAGGGCCAGGCTGTAGAGAAGCAGTCATTAATATTAACTCTAAAGAAAAAATGAGTTAGCCTAGATTCCATGTTGGAGCAAATTGAATAGAAGTGTATTTTTTTTTTCAGAATTTTTTTCATTTTTTAACTAGATATTTTCTTTATTTACATTTCAAATATTATCCCCTTTCCTGGTTTCTCCTCTGAAAACCCCCTATCTCATTCCTCCTCCCCTGCTCACCAACCCACCCACTCCCATTTTATTAATGGCCCTGGCATTCACCTACACTGGGCCATCAAGCCTTCACAGGACCAAGGGGCTCTCCTCCCATTGATGCCCAACAAGGCCATCCTCTGCTACATATTCAGCTGGAGCCATGGGTCCCTCCATATGTACTCCTTGGTTGGTGGTTTAGACCCTGGGAGCTCTGGTTGGTTGATATTGTTGTTCTTCCTATGGGGTTGCAAGCCCCTTCAGCTTCTTCAGTCCTTTCTCTAGCTTGTCCATTGGGGACCACGTGCTTAGTCTCATGATTGGCTGTGAGCATCCACCTTTGTATTTGTCAGGCACTGGCAGAGCCTCTCAGGAAGAGATCTTTAATTTTGTAGTCATTTCCATCTGCTGTGGAAGTTCCACAGTGGATGTGTATTGGTAAGCCCAGGAAAGAGGTTAGGAAGCAGCTCACTGTCATATCCTGAGTTCCTGCTTTTTGTTCCCTTCAACTTTAAAATTGACTGGAAGTTGCATAAATAGCCAGAA
>JADRCD010195539.1:0-14975 GCA_019843815.1 Montemys delectorum | reverse complement strand
TCCGGTTTGAACCTGGTCCACACTGACCCCCAGCCTATAAAGGAGGTGTGATTCTTATGCATCCTAGGTCATTGATGAGATTATTTAGGCAAGAAGAGGGTATTTCCCCTCTTTTAAATTTTCAGTCTTGTTTGTAGAAATGTTTGCAGCTGGGCGTTGGTGGCGCACGCCTTTAATCCCAGCACTTGGGAGGCAGAGGCAGGCGGATTTCTGAGTTGGAGGCCAGTCTGGTGAGTTCCAGGACAGCCAGAGCTACACAGAGAAACCTTGTCTTGAAAACAAAACAAAACAAAACAAAATGTTTGCTCACATAGTAATTTCAGCTTTTTTCACACTTTATTTTTATTTATTTATTTTAAAGAATTTTGCATACTGTTTTGACCATAATCACCCCTACCTCAACTTCCCCCATATCCCTATCCACTTCCCTTTCCACCCAACCATGTCTCCCCTCCCACCCCCGCATCAAGAACATTTATACTGCACCATCTTCTCCCAGGGCTCAGGGATCATTGCTGAAGAAGGGGCGGAAAGAGTGTAAGAACCAGAGGCTGTGAAGGAATACTAGGAAGCTTCCTCCGGATACAGCAGAGCAGCAGCCCTTCCAAGCCCACAGCAGTTTTGACAGCGTGCACAAGCTCCGTGGGAGCTTAAGCCAGATCAAGTCCCAGCATAGCAAGGGGAGGTGGATGTGAAATCTCACCCCTAGCTCAGGAGCCACTGGCTATGATAGCTCCTGGGAAGGACAGTCAACTTTACAGAGTGTTGCCTCTGGTAGGGTGACTGTGCTCCAGAGTAAGGCCACATTGCCAAGAATGGATGGGCGACACAGAGAGGAGGGAATGCGATGTAAAGCAGCGGCTGAGAGTTGAGAGCGAGCCCAGCCAGGACGTCATAGGCAGTGAGAGGCAGCCCTGCTTGCTGGGAACTGAGCTCAGTACCTATGATCCTGATGAACCACTGTGGTCGGCTCTGCCTGGGTGCTTGGAGGTGAGTAAGACGAGTTCCTCTCCCTGTGGAATCTTGGTGTAGCCAGGGAGACAGACACACAAATAGACAACTCCCTCACAGTGTGGTAAGAGCTGTGAGGAGCGTAAATGTAGGGTGCTGTGGGAGCTGTGGAGAAGGAACTCTTCCCAGAGCCCTGAAAGGCAGGCTTGCTAAGAAGAACTTTCTAAAAGATGAGAGCAGCCATGAGCAAGCACATGGAGCCAGTTTGTTCCCAGGGCCTGGGTTTGCCTCAGCACACTTTGTAGACAATGAGTTTATGGAGGCAGGATTTGCCCCAAGTAACAGTAAGGAAATCATGTTAAAAGTCAGGTAAAGGGGGAGAGATGGGAGAGCAAGATTGTTGTGGAAGGCGTCAGCACACTTTCTGAAGAGAGCATCTTCAGTCCTGTGAGCTGGGTGCTCTCTGATACAGCTCCTCAACTCTGTCTTTGTGTCCCGGTCTGACAGACTTTGTCTCTGGATAGAGAGGCAACTACCCAGCAAAGAAAGTTCTTCTGTGTTGTCTTGGGAATACACTGGGCTTACTATAGGAATATGGGTCATCTCAAAACAGTGGCATCACTCTTGAGTGGGTAATGGCCTCCCAAAAACTGTCTCGGTGAAGTCCCCGCCCCAGTCAACCTTCTTCTGTGCGGAAGGGTTTTCCCACCACACGCAGCTGGGAGTCCCCCACTGCCACAAGGGAGTGTTAATAGGCCCAGCTTTGTGAGGGTCTCAGGATGACAGTGGCCTTGCCCATATATACCCAGAGACAGCTTTCCAGGAATATTTTGAAAGGCGCTGAAGATGATGCAGGGTAGGTAGGTGAGCTCAAGGCCAGCTTGGTCTAGAGAGAGGGGGGGAAATGGGGGAGAGGGGAGAGGGAAAGAGGAGTGGGGGAGGGGGAGACAGCCACGGCCATACAGCAAGGGGAGAAAAAGACCGAATCCAGAAATGGGATGTTTAGCTGCAGGTCCTGGTCCAAGCATTAAGAGGCTGGCCAGCCGCCTGTAAGCGGGGAGGATATGGTACCTCTGCATCTTCTGTACCCCCCCTTTCCCATGCCTGATGAGAAACTCTGGGTCTGGTGCCCTGTGAAAGTTCAGAAGTCACTGGGTGGTTTTGTCTTATATTCGAAAATTTGTCGGGGAAGGTGTCGGCTACTGGATGTGAGAGGGGTGCTCTGACGCAGGCTGCAGGGCCCTTCGCTGGCTGCTTCCTCCACACAGATGGGGCCATGCTCACCCCTCATGCAGGAGAGCTGCTGATACTGATAGGGCTCGCCAAGCTGCCCTAGCCAGCCTGCATGTTCTCCTGGACCCTGTAGTCCATGGCGTCCACAAGGCCACACACAACAGTATCAACTTTTGCAGAGGGGCGGGGGCAGGGTGTAGAGGTCATGGGCTCTGTTTTTAGAGTTCACAGTTCACTTTGGAAGTCAATATAACATGAAAGTCGCTAGTGACCATCAGGAAGGATACAGAGTCAGGTCTAAGTTCCCGAGCAATCCCGGCCTCAAAGGCAGCAGTTGCTGTTCCTCTGTTCCCTTGCTTACGTTACTTAGGCTCGCTCTGGATATATCCTGAAGCTGGCGTGCCTGCTTCAGGGCTTTTGCACAGTCCCTCCTCTCTAGCAGAAACGCCCTTTCCCGAGGTACCACAAACCCTAAAACCTCTCAGGCCATCCAGGTCTTGAGGCTCCAGTCCTACCTCAAGCAGGAGGCTGAAGCAGGAGGATTGTCTGAACTCAGGAGGGGGAAAAAAAATAATCTTAAGCATGACTGGGTGTGGTAGCTCATGCCTTTAGGCAGCAGAAGTAGGCAGATCTCTGAGTTTGAGGCCAGCCTGGTCTACGAGGTAAGTTCTAGGACAGCTTGGGCTACATAGAGGTCTAGGGAAAAACAAAGCAAACAAAAACATATTTAGCATTTTCCCTTCCCTCCAGAGTCACCTGTTACATTCTCTAGAGTGCCTGCCATGGGCTAGCATGCTGGCAGTTTGTTTGTTTGAGACAGGATTTCTCTGTGTAGCCCTGCCACTGCCTCCCGAGTGCAGGAGTTAAAGCTGTGTGCCACCACCAGCACCTGCTGGTGTGTTTTGTTTTCTTTTGTTTTATTGAGACAGGGTTTCTCTGTGTGGCCCTGGCTGTCCTGGAACTCACTCTGTAGCCCAGGCTGGCCTCGAACTCAGAAATCCACCTGCCTCTGCCTCCCAACTGCTGGGATTAAAGGCGTGCACCACCACTGCCCGCCGCCCGAGTGCTGGTTTTTAAGAGACTGGAGCTGGACCCTTCACGGGCGGCCCTGGGAAGATTACTGAAGTCCTCTTGTCACCTCGTTTGTAAGAACAGTGTGTAACTCGGGGGTTTGTTAAGAGTTGTGTGCTGATGATTACTCAGTACAGCGCCTAACGTGGAGTCCGCTACGTAGGTGTTTGGTAAACAGAGCTTTCTCTGTGTTTCTTCCTATTAACGTGGACGCTTCACGAGGATGGCCTGTCATCCGTTCTTTGCAGATTCTTGCCTGTCCTTGAGAATAGCCATAAAGCAAGCAGAGCAGACACAGAGTGAGTGAGTGGGCCGTGAGGGCACACTGGTCTGGCCAAGTGTCTGGGAGCGTCAGCACACATGGACGGACGATGTGTGGACAGCAGGTCCCTGTCACTCTGCGGATGGGGCTGGGGGAGAAGGCTGCAGCCGTGTGTGATCAGCCAGCCTGCCGCTTCAGTGTGGTGCTTCCTTCACACTTCTGGATAAAGCGATTCAGGCAAGTCCAGGTTCACAGAAAGGGACAGGACGACCTGCTGGGTAGGCAGGCAGGTGTGATGCCACAGGCTAACCTGGAGCAGCTCCTGAGGCCCTTCGGATTGCTAAACTTTTAGGCCAAGTGGCAGGTTTGGACTTTGGTATTATGTGGTAACTTAATTTTGTTCTAAATTTAGGGATGGTCAGGGTTAGAACAGGGACTCCTGTTTATTTCATACTGAGAGACAGATTGACCCCTTTGCTTTTGCATGTTTTTTTATTATTTTTGAGATTTGATCCCCTCCCCCCAGCTTCACCTGTGAGTTACATGTTGTAACCCCCGGGCTTCCAAGTGCTTCAGTGGGTGTTCCTGAAAATAGGAGTGTTTTCTATGATAGCTATTCTTGGTTGTCAACTTGACTATATCTGGAATTGGTTAAAACCCATCTGGGTACACCTGGGAGAGTATTTTTTTTTTTAATTAAATAATTTGAAGTGGGAAGATCCACCTTTAATCCAGATCTTTTGAGGTGGGAAGATGTACTATCTTTTTGGTTTTGTTTTTTGTTTTTCGAGACAGTGTTTCTCTGTATGGACCTGAATGTCCTGCAATTCACTCTGTAGACCAGGCTGGCCTAGAACTCAGAGATCTGTCTGCCTCTCTGCCTCCCAGCTGCTGGGATTAAAGGTGTGAGCCACCACTGCCCAGGGGAAGATGTAGTTTTAATCTGGACCCTGTTTAATCTGGATCTGATGGGAGGGTCCATCTTTAATCTGGGCCACACCTGCAGGCAGCCTATATAAAGGACATGAAAGAAGGAAACTCTGTCTCTCCCGCTGCCTGTGTATTCTTCCTGTCCCTGGCTAGTCCATCCCTTCACTGGGATTAGAACCTACTTCTTCAGGATTCTGAGCAGCCTCGTGAACAGCACAACTGGATTCTTGGATCTTCCATTGGTAGGTAATCATTGTTGGATCAGCTGGACCACACACAGAGCCTTTAAGCCATACTAATAAATACATATGTGTGTGTGTGTGTGTGTGTGTGTGTGTATGTATGTATATATGTATGTATATGGACTGCAAGGCTTCATGCTTGCTTAGTGAGCATTCTACTACCAGGCCACACTCAGCCCTACAGCCTAAGAAAGTAACAGGATAGGAGGAGTTTGGGGAATGTGGACCATGGGCCAGCAAGGCAGATGCAGCATCCCCATCAGCTGGTCCTGGGTTGATCTTTGCCTTCTGCAGACTGAGACTCTAGCAAAGACTCTAGCTAAAACTGGAGCCCTTTTGGGACTGCATACACTGCTTTCTGCCCAGAAGACAGTACAGCTTTGAACAACATCTCTATCTCCTCATGCCACTCGCACCCCTGGTGTCTCAGGTTCATACCTCTTGCCAGGTTTTTGGTTGCTACCTCACCCCTGGGATGTGCTAGTTCAGTGGGCAAGAGTGAAAGCTGCGTTGGGGACACCAGCCTGTGGGCGAGGCTGGGAGGGGTGCTGTAGGCTGTAGGCCTACAAGCTTGTGTGACCTGCAGCTAAGTGATAAGGGAGCAGAGGAAAAAAAGGTGGGTGTGACCAGAACTGTAGGTGCTTGTGTGGGTCATGTGACAGCTCCCTTTATAGGTGGGTGGGCTACTCACTCCCAGGGGCCTGTGAAGGCTCGGTGGGGAGGAGGGCTATAGTAAGTAGTCTTTTGGGAAGCAAACACTTATGTCAACAGATAGGAGCTGTCTACTTATACAAGCTTCGGTGGCGGTTTTCAGTGTGTCTGTCACCTGTTACATTACCCTTGTCCCCTAGATATGGGTTACAAGGGGTGGGGGTGGGGTAGCCCAGTATCACAGTAGCGGAGTGGGTGTGACAAAGGTGGTGGTGGTGGGGAACTGTCACTTCTGAGAGGGGAGGGAGGTCCCACAGGCACACCTATGTCTTTACTTCCAAACTGTCCACTTCATTTGCCTGCCAGAAGTGTGATTGTCGGTCCTGCCGGTGGGCAGACTCCGTTAGGGACTAGCCAGGAAATATATGGAAGAAAGGAAATACATGGTAGTTCTCAGATCCTCCAGGAAGCCACGTTGGGTTAAGAGAGTGGACCTAAGTTTTGGGGTGCACTAGACTGGGGGAGTAAGCTGAGGTGGGGCTTCTGACTCTTAGGCAAGGACTGTCTTATGAAAAGTCCCTGGATGGGCTTATGGAGATAGCTCAGTGAGTCAAAGCCCTTACCACAGAAAGGTGAGAACCAAAGTTAAATCCCTAGAACCCGTGTAAAGCTGAATTCCATCGTGTGCGTCTGTAGACTCAGTGGCTATGGCGAGATTGGAGCCATCTATAGGAGCTCCTGGGCCAGCTAGCCTGGTGTGCAGAGCTAAGGCCAACAAAGATGTGACTGTAGTTGTATTCTGACCTACACACACATTCTCTCTCTCTCTCTCTCTCTCTCTCTCTCTCTCTCTCACTCTTACTTTTAATCATTGGGAATTTCTTTTAATGAATTCCCAGCACCAACCTTCCATAACTCCAATTACACCCTCTTCTGGCCTTGGCAGGCACCTGGCACCCGAGTGGAAATACAAGTGTAAATACATCAATCTAAAAAAAAAAAAGATAGTAGGCTGGAGAAATGGCTCAATGGTTAAGAGCACTGGCTGCTCTTCACGGAGGACCTGCAATCCCTAGCCACCCACATGGACGCTCACATGTTGGTGCTGTCTGTAACTCCAGTCCAGTGGGTCAGACATCTGCACATAGACATACATGCAGGTAGAACACACAGTGTACACAAAATGCATAAATTATTAAAATCCCAATAGCTTTATAAAACCAAACAGATCATTTAAATCACACAGTCTACTGGGTGGTGGTGATGCATGCCTTCATGGGGGACAGAAGCAGGCAGATCTCTGAGTTTGAGGTCTATAGAGTGAGTTCTAGAACAGCTAGGGCTATATAAGGAAACCCTGTCTCAGAAAACAAAACAAAACAAATTGTACAATTTAGTGGTTTTCAGAGCTGTGAAACATTTACTGCAACCACTTTAAGGACATTTTTGTGGTCTCCCAAAACAGCCCTGTACCCTGTTTCCCCTGGCTCCCTTCTTGTCTGTAGATTTGCTGTCCTGACACTTCTTATAAAGGGACTGTGCAGTTTTGTTTTCCTGGATGTGTTTTGTTTTGTTTTTCTCTCAGCCTGTTTTCAAGGCTTATCCATGTACTTGTGAACATCAGAATTCTCTTCTATTTTATAGCTAGTTAATATGCTCTCAAATTCACAATCTAGACCAGGCTGGTCATGAACTTGTAGCAATCCGTGCCCGGTTTCACAGGTGAGTCTTTTATCTGCCCACAGTATGGGGACCCGTACCGTGTTATTAGGAATGCTCATGTTTTTGTGTGGCTGTGTGATTTCTTTTCCCCTGGTTGTTCAGACATAGGAGTGGAATTCCTGGATTGTAGGGTAAGTGGGTGCTTATCATTGGAAGAACTGCCAAAGTACTTTTCCAGAGCACTGCCAAAGAGGACCAGTGTCTCTGCATCTTTGCTAACCTTATTCTTTCCCCCTTTCTTCCTTTCCTCCTGCTGGACTCTGGGCTCAAGTCACCTTTCCAGTGGGACAGTGTGCCTGGGACAATGAGGATGCCAGGTGTAAGGTGATTCCGACTAAACTCACTGACTGGGGCCTGGGGCCTGGGGCCTGAGTTTAGCTGGGTTTGAGGTAGATACAGGAGATCTGAGATGTGTGCACGCTAACCTGGAGAACGGAACATTGTTGTTACCCAAGGTTCTCTTAACACTCTTGTGTCACCTAATGGGATTTTCAGTTTTACTTTCTCTAGTCCAATATACAGCCTAGGAATAAGTGCGCCTGAGTTATGTGGCAAAGTCCCAGAATGAAAGTGTGAAACCATCGACTGTCCTGGTCCTCCCACATACTCTAGCAGGTCAAAGAAGACACATGGCAGTCTGGGCGGTCAGAGTGACATTCTGCTGACCCTCATATTTGCTGCCCCCTTTGTGTCACGTGGCCTTCTACACTCACTAATAGATCTTGTGTCCTATGCAAGGATGGGAGAACAGGGTGCTCAGAAGAGTCTGCTCCACATCCAGGGTCCTCCTTTTGGAGATACAGTTGGGCTGACTTTTAAAGATTTTATTTATGTATTTTATGTATATGGGTACACTGTAGCTGTACAGATGGCTGTGAGCCTTTATGTGGTTGTTGGGAATTGAATTTTGGACCTCTGCTCGCTCTGGTCAACCCCACTTGCTCAGTCTCTGCTCGCTCCGGCTCAAAAATTTATTTATTATTATAGATAAGTACACTGTTGTTGTCTTCAGACGCACCAGAAGAGGGCGTCAGATCTCATAATGAGTGGTTGTGAACCACCACGTGGTTGTTGGCATTTGAACTCAGGACCTTCAGAAGAGCAGTCAGTGCTCTTACCCGCTGAACCATCTTGCCAGCCCTGGGCTGACTTTTAAATGTGTTATTTCACAGTCTCATTTCTTAGTTCTTTATCTCCATGCCTAAATTAGGGTAAGCGCTTGTGTCAGATTTTTCTCTTTGCGTGTAATCTGAATAAGCAGTATAAATCACATAGCTAGGAAGAGAGAGGGTGGAGCATGAGAATGCGAATACATAGAACAGGAGAACTGAGTAAGGAAAAGGGGTGAGTGTGATGTCTGTCTGTCCATCTGACTGTGAGGAGGTTGGAGGGTTGGTTATATAGAAAGCTAGTTAAGTAGGGGTTGCGACAGTTGAAATAAATCCAACGGGCTGCGGTTCAGTAGCAGACTGCCTGACTAGCATACATGAGGTCCTAGGTTCTGTTCTTGGCACAAAACAAATTAGTTCATTAATTAAGAATTAGTCTCGCTGGGGGTGGGGTGGGGTGGCGCACACCTTTAATCCCAGCACTTGGGAGGCAGAGGCAGGTGGATTTCTGAGTTCCAGGCCAGCCTGGTCTACCGAGTGAGTTCCAGGACAGCCAGGGCTACACAGAGAAACCTTGTCTCAAAAAACCAAAAAAAAAAAAAAATAGTCAGAGTAGGGGCTGGAGAGTCCAGTGGTTAGCAGCACTTCTGCTTTTTCAGAGGACTGAGATTTTATACCCTTTTCTGGCCTTTTCAGGCATTGGGTATATATGTGGTACATATATGTACCTGTAGGCAAACACTCATTCAGGTTAAAAATAATCTTTAAAAAAAAATTTTAGAAACGTTTCCAGGTTTGCTCCTTTAGCATTAGCCTGAGGCGGCAGAATTTATGGCTGATTGTTTGGCAAGTATAGTTTTGAAGCGAAGCATGGTCTTAGGTCTCATGGTCATTCCTCTTCTGATGGGAGCCGCTTCAGTTCAGTGGATGACTGGGTAGCAGTGGCCGGTGACACTGGGTCACAGTGGCGGGTGACACTGGGTCACGGTGGCATCTGAGATGCCAGAGCGTAGAACTTTGCATATAGTTCTTTGGTCATGAGGTTGGCCTGAATCTGACAGTTCTAAGAATGCTCTTGGAATGACCTCGGCCTCTGTTTTGGTGCCTGCTGGGGTCATAGTTTGATACATTGAAGATAAAGGTGACATGGTTAAGATTGTAGGCCCTAGAGTCGGACAATTTGAGTTCATTTTCTCGTGTACCACCACCAACCGTAGTGTCCTCAACACAAGGTGGCTACTGAGAGCCACCCTGTGAAATTATTGTAATGAGTCAGTGAAATCATGCCCCAAAGACGAGCTTATGGACTAGTGCGTCTCATGGAATAGATTCTCTCGAAACTCTGGCTGTCCTACTGCTAAAAAGCCGGCAAAGCATTAAAGCAGACACAGCCCTCTCCAGTGAAGGGCCTCCAGTCCTGTGGCGGTGCGGCTGTGGCGGGGCAGCGACACAGTGTGATGACAGCAACAGCCCTGCAGACGGTTCTGGTTGGTTGAGCACCTTCCTGTTAGGCCCCTTGCCGTGAGTTTCACGTGTGTGGCTTATTTTTTTGTACCCTATGCAAAGCATGTCTCAGCAGCCTTGCTGAGGCGCTTGCTCAGAGCAGCACGACTCCTCGCTCACCCTCACTGCTGCCTGCCTTGACTGTGTTCACTCGCCTGGAGCTTAGGGATTGATCTGGGAAGCAACGCCGCCGCTTAAGTGAGCCATGTCCCCGAGGGAGGGGGGAGTCCAAATCCTCAGTCTTCTCTTCTCTGGTGACAATTACACCTTTGGGAGAAGGTCCATTGGGGACTTGTCCTTTGAAAAGGCTCAGGGTCGCCTCTCCACTTTAACTATCCCAACCCAGGGTGGGGGTGAGAATAGAGGGGTGGCCCCATGACCCACCTCTCTGTGTCCATCTTGTGTGTCTGCACAGGTGCAGGGTCTGGTGACTGCCTGGGTCTAGACTCCAGTAGGAGTTCTCCAGAGACAAGGCTTTCAGTAGACCATGGCGACAGCCTCTCCCTTTCAGCGAGCTGTGCCTTTGTCTATGGACTTTTTTTTTTTTTTTTAATCTTTTTGAGACAAAGGTCATGTGTAGTCCAGGTGACCTTTTGGACTTGCTATGTAGAGCATGACTTTGAAGTCCTGGTGCTCCTGACCGGCCTCCTCCTTCTACGTCATGCGATTACAGGTGTACTTCTACACTCAGTGAGACAAGGTCTCGATACTATGCCGTCCTTAAACTGCCTCTGCCTCCTGAGGGCAGGAATTCCAGGTATGAGCCACCAAACGTGGCTTCTATTCACTTTTTTTTGTTTGTTTGTTTTTTTGGTTTTTTTTTTTTTTTTTTTTTGAGACAGGATTTCTCTGTGCAGCCCTGGCTGTCCTAGAACTCATTCTGTAGACCAGGTTGGCCTTGAACTCAGAAATCCGCCTGCCTCTGCCTCCCAAGTGCTGGGATTAAAGGCATGCACCACCACTGCCCGGCCCTTTTTTTTCCCCCTTAAATGTATGTGTATTCATGTGGAAGTCAGAGGACATCTTGGAGGCGTTTATTCTCTCTTTCTACCATGTGGGTTCTGGAAATCGGCGCATGGTTTCCAGCTCAGCCGCAAACTCTCTTTCATCCCCTGGGCCTCCTCTCTTTCATCTTGCAGCCTCCTTTTCATCTGTTTGACACTGTCCTCTGAACCTCTGAAGCATGTCACTTACCTCTGTCATCCCCACCCCCCCCACCCCCGTTTTTCCAAGCCTCGCCACGGATGCCACCAGATGGGAGCGAGGAGGAGTGTTGGTGACCTTTAACTCACAGGCACACGTTTCCCTGCTCCCTCCTGTACCAAGCTGGATGGATATGCTGTGGTTATACACCCCACGGGTGGCTAAGATTAAAAACCCACAGTGGGCAGGTATGGGTGGAGGCAGGGTGAGGGTCTGCCAAGAAAATCGGGGCTGGCCAAGCCCATTGTGGGCCTGGTGCATCCTGGCATGGGCACCAGGTGAGCTTCACACAGCTGGGTGTGGCCTGTTGGGCATGTGCAGACTTGGGGGGGGGGTGGTGCCTGCGTGGCAAGTATGTGGGGTGACGGAGCTGCTCGGTGAGCATTGGCATGATAGGTTGCTTTGGTTCGGGCACTGCCAAAGGCTACATACGCTGACGGGTCAGGTTACTGTTGCTGTGGGAACTATGACCTTTGAATTTCCTGGCTTATGCCTGGAATTTTACTTGCATAATACTGCAGGAACTTGAGTTTCCCCCTTCCCCTTTCTCCCTTCTCTTTGGCATCTCTCTCTCTTTTTTTAATCTCAGCAATCAAAGCTCTCTGCTGTTCCTCCTTCTCTTGTGGTAGATAGTTGTACCCACTTTCATCCTGAAGTGTGTCAGCCAGGACTGCCACTCTGTTCCCTGGGCTGCCCAGCTGATATTTCTGGTCTCCTAGTGAGACCTTTGAGAAAGATGGGCCTCCCCGGAGCTGGCAGTGAGCTGGGTGCTGTGCATTTTTGGGTAAGATCAGCTGTGCTCCCATGAGTCTCCCGTGAGCACCTGCTCCCCTTGTCTCTGTACTTGCTTGCTGTGCGCCTAGGACATACCACTCAACTGGCTTAGCCACTTCTCGCCAGACCCCAGTTTCCAGTGGGGTCCCACCTTCTCTGGGGAGCCTGATGACTTGTCTGACCTTTCCAGTGAGCTGCATCATGGGAATGGAGCCAAACATAGCCTCAGGATATGTCTTCTTGTCCCAGGACCCTTTCATTATTATTTTTGGTTTGTGATGCGGTGGGTAGCCTGGCTTTTCATTTCTGTGGACTGAGTTGTACAACTGTTTAAGGCTAAGGATTTTAACCATTGACTGAGTTATACAATTGTTTAAGGCTAAGAGTTTTAGCTGTTGGTTTGCTTGTTAAATGGTGTTAACTGATGCTCATCAGTTTATATTTTAATGTGCCGTGTCAACCATGCCTTGACTTCTCCCTTTCTCCCTTTCTTTTGAGACAGGGACTCATCTAGCCTAGCTGGCTTTAAGCTCCATGTCCTCCTGTTGTAGCCTCATGAGTGCTGAATGTAGGTGCGAGTCTCTGTGCTCCAGGTTTTCTTTCTCCCACCTTTCTCCTGTCTCCTGGCCTCCCTCAGAGATGGGTCTTAGGATGTTACCCAAGCTGACCTGTAGTCCTGGGTTCGAACCGGTCTCTCTTCCTTGGCCTCCCAAGTGCTGGGATGATGGGTGTCTGCCCCTGTGCTCAGCAAGCAAGTATTAGTGTGTCTCGGGGAAGGTTTTGGCTGAGGGACATTAGAAAACAAATGCTTGTATCCCAGTCTTTGAGATGTCCAGCCTGGCCTCCAGTCGTCTCTCCTACCCTACCGCCCTACTCACTGACCTGTAAACCCACTGGCCTTTGTCCTGGGAAGGGCCGAGTCTGGGCACACTGGGTGCTTCCTTCTGCCTCCAGCTCGTTTCTTCCTTCTTGGCCCAGCCCTGTCTGTCAGGCAAAGCGGCGGCACTTCCCTTACTGAGGCCTGGCTGCTCTGCCTGAGCCGTGGAGGACCATGCAGGCTCTTCCCTCGGCTGTTGCTCTTTGCCTCGAAGACCTTGTCAGGGCACACAGTAGGTCTCTGCCTATGGGGAAGGGTAGGAGTTTCATTCATTTTGTGTGCTCAGATCCAGTGGACTCAGTAGATGTCGAACCCGGGGACTTTCTGTACGACACGCAGAGTGACATAAAGCAGTCAGCAGTCCGTATGTGCTGCTTTACTTGGCCTGACACACAGAGGCTTTGAGGGATCATTCGAGGCACCCTAGAGATAAAGCTAAATTTCATTGATTTAGGCTCCCCACCCCCACCCCCATCCCTACCCCCCATCTCATTCTTCTTTTGTCCGTTTTTGGCTTGTATGAGAATGACTTGAGGCAACTCGGGTTCTTGATGCTCAAAGAGGGCGAGGCAGATTATGAGTCTGGCCTGTGGAATCCTAGACACTTGTTTTGGGACTCACTTTTGGGACACTCAGTTTTTCCTAAACTTGTAGAGTCGTCTGTGAGAGACTGCCTGGGCTTCTGGCAAAGCAGAGAGAAGGCAGCCCAGCTCCCCTGTGTTCTCCACTTTCTGGCATCTTGGGCAGCCATGTGCCGTTCTGGTCTCCTGAAGGCTGCCCCTGGGCTCAGCCTTCTCCTCTGCTACCTAGGACCTGCCTGTGAGAACCTGTCAGGAAAGAACCCGAGGGCTTGGTGAAGTAATGTCTGTGAAGGTGGGAAGAAAGAAAGATTCTGTGTGGCCAGCGCCCAAATCACTCATCAGACTTTCCTGCATTCACTCCTGGATTTGCCTGCTGCTGCCATGTTGCAATAAATGACACAAGGAAGTGGAGTGGCCTCCGCAGCCCTCCTGGCTCAGGACCTCCAAACACAGTCCTCGGAGCCCGGTCTTGCGTGCTCAGAGCCACCGAGCTGCAGGCAGGCAGCATCTTGGAAAGTGTCTGTCTGGATGTCCCTTCTGCTGCTTCCTCTTTACCCCTACATTCTCAGAGCCGCTCACATCCACTCTTCTTAGCCTGGGGAAGGGGCTGGAGAGTTTTTTCATAGTAGGTCCCCACCCTCCCTTATTGACCAGGAGCCAGGTGTGGATGCCAGAATTGGGTTTTATACTAACCATCTCCCTCTATCCATTGTTCAGCAAGCCCTTGAGCAGCTGTGGAGTCACCCTGGGGTGTCTTCCCTGTCCCCCAGCTCCCGCAGGCTAGAGGTCCTTTGAGGGTCTCTCTGGTTGGACGTGTGACTGTTACAGTATCAGATTGTCTTATTTGCTGCTATTAAACTCATAGCGTTTGCTGTTCTTGTGTGCTTGGATGGCACCCAGGCCTGGTGTCGACTATGAAGTTGCTCTACCACGGATGGCACTCCGCCTCCATCTGTCGCACTGCAAGGACTCGTAGGGTTATCTGACCTGGGGAGGAGCTATACCAGTCTGGAGCCTCCACAAGTCTACAATGTCTCTTGGTTTTCCCTACCTGGCTCCGGAGAACTGTATTCTTCTTTTGGTTTTTCGGTACAGGGGTTTTGAACAAGCCCTTAGCTATTCCTGGACTTGCTTTGTAGACCAGGCTGCTGGCATCAGACTCACAGAGATCCCCCTGCCTCTGCCTCCCTAGTGCTGGGATTAAAGGCGTGTGCCACCATGCCCCCATGAGAACTGTATTTTTTCAGTTCACACACGGGTCCTAGCGGTTAAACTCAGCCAGGCTTGGCAACAAGCACCGTGACCCACTGAGCCATCCTGCTAGTGCCCCGTGTGTCCGAAACTGTTATCAAGACGTGTGTGTCCCAGGCTTTTCATGCTAAAGCTGCTTAGTATGCTTGTGTTGTGTGCAGGGGATAGGCCTGGGGCGGGGGGTCCACGGGCCAGGCCATCACATGTTCCAGCTTGAGTGAACGGTGTCTTAAACCCATGTGTCCTGCTCTCCTCTGTGTATGGACATGCTGTAAGCAACAGACAAGGGGCCCATGGGGAAATGTTGAATTCATAGCTTTTGATTCTCGGGCATTCTTCCAGTCAGCGGACTGTAAGGAATAGTCTGTCCCAGAGAGATAAGAAATTGCTGATGGCAAAGAGAAGGTCTTCTGCCAAAAAAGGATAGATTGTGCTGTGGCTATGCCCGTTTTTCCCTGCATGGTGGGCTGTGAGCCCTGCAGTGTGTCCCTTTCGTAGGGGAGCGAAGTCCCCGAGTTCTGTATGTAGCAGCACCTAGTAGTCCCAGAGCTGGGTCCTCCTCCTTCAGGCCCTACTTCCTCATTCCACTGGGAGGGTTTTTTTTTGTTTTTTTTT
>JADRCD010195538.1:0-12401 GCA_019843815.1 Montemys delectorum | reverse complement strand
GGGTGGGGGTGGGGTGGTCATGCCTAACCTCTGGATATGGTCTCAACAGGTTCTCCCTCCCTTTGTGGAGTATTTCAGCAAATGTCATCCCTGTGGGGTCCTGGAAGGCTCTTGTTTCCCTGGCATCTGGGACTTTCTGGTTGCTACCCCCAATTTCCCATCCTCCATTGCTACATACCTCTGTTCAATTTCCTGACCCTCTGTACATCTCCTCCATCTACTCTCATACCTGATTCTTCTTCTCTTTTCCTCCTCCCCTTTTCTCTTCCTCTCAAGTCCCTCCTATCTCATCACATAGCACTAACACATATTAGAAAACTGTGTAGTGTCAAAGGAATAGAACCACCAGCATTCAAGCAATGTTGTCAACTAGGCAATAAAATGTCTACTGAATTTCTTTTTTGTCTAATTACTGCATACACTAGTAGTAAGTTTGAAATGAGGAAAGGAGCTGGGCACTCCTTTTATTTTCTGTCTACAACAGAGCAGGAGAACAAACTGAAACATAAGCCCTGTTTTACACTGACAGTTTTAAAGAACATCAATTATACCATGAAAGGACTAAACAAAAGTGTTTACAGATACCAGACAATAGCGAGTGGTCAGTAGACCTTCACAGGGCTTTGCAATGACAGTCAGCAGAAGCCACTTTGTAATCACTGGCTGTAAACAGAGAGGCAGAATTCTTTGCCAGATACTAAAGGAAATCACGCAGATAGCCAAGCAATAATGCCAGGCTTTTCTCATCAAGGGGCGTATAGGCCAACATTGCCCCAATTCTCACGAATAATCTCAATAGGTGTGGCACCCCATAGATCTGCAACATTGGTGCATCAGGGTGAGCCAGCAGACTCTCAGCATACTGAGGCCTTTCAAACTTGTAGAGGAACTGAGTGCCCAGCATCACATTGAAATACTTTCATCCTCCCCACAACTTCATTAACTGCATACTCTTTATTATCAACATTTCCCTGTGATTTCTTGCTATTGGCATACTCCTCAAGAATGGCATCTACACTATTTTTAGCAGGGAGCTGGAACAACTGCTTCTGCCTAGTAACCAAGGCCCGGTACTCTACCGACCATGGTTTTAATTCTTCAGGGATCTTCACCTTCACCTCCATCCTACTCTTGCAATTGCTTCCTCGTTCCCCACAGTGGGAGACTGGGGGGCTTCACTAGTACTGCCACCATCTCCGTTGCCAGGAGTCTTCTGCTTGTTCTTCCTTGTCTTCCACACAAACCAGAAGGGGGGTTCTCAGCAGAGTGACCTCCCTGTCTTCCTGGCAGAGCTGGATCAAGATTCTTTGGCTGTGAACCAGCTGACTTCTTTCCTGAGGCATCTCCTCTCATCTTACTTCTCTGCCTATTGCTTCAAGTTGGTTTCTTAAAGTTGTCTTCTTCAGCAGATTGTCATCCACGAGTTTGAGAAGCCTGATTTCTGGAACTCATTCAACCCTGTTTTTATTCCAACCAAGTGTTCCTTCTTTCCTTTCCAAGGATTCCTAGTAATCTCCTAGGATGGTCTGGACAGATGAAGTGGGAATACAACCCTGGGTTCTGCAACCAGGAGTGGTTCTGCAACCAGGGTCAGATCTCCTGATCCTCACTGTGTAGCAAACTTAGCTTTTCTGATGATGACCTAGAACAAGAACTCAGTTCTTCCCAGCAGCCAATGTGTAATCACTGCTGCTCTTCCAAACACCTCGTTTGTCAATTCTTGATCTTAGACTATAAGTCATCGGTGTTCTGTTCAGGAAAATTTCCTCTGTGCCTATAGGGAAATTTGGGGGAGGTGAGAAAGATGAGGCTCTTCCCCACTTTCTCTTCTATTAGATTCAGTGTATCTGGTTTTATGTGGAAGTCATTGATCCACTTGGACTTGACAGCTTTCTTGAACACAGAATTTAGCTCCATTCCAATTCTTGGTGCCCTTTCAATACTTGAACATACATTTCGTACTTTTCCTTTGTAAGCTTGCTATGCCTGATCTAAACATTCTTCATAAAAGTGAATGACAGAACAAAGTCTATACTAGACTTTTTTGAAATTTCCTTTGTCAATGCAATTATTCTAAATCTCTTCACCTTAGCCTCAGACAGACTCTTCAAATGAGGGCAAAAAGTAACCACATTAACAAGAACAATCTCTAGGCAACATTCTAAAATTCTTCTCTGAAACCTCTTGAGCCAGGCCCCCAGAGTTCAAACCACCCTCAGCATCAATATCTTCCATATTCCTACTAGGTTGGTCCATTAAGTACCACGTAAAGCATTCCACTGCTTTCTAAATCCTAAGTCTAAAGTCCTCATGCCTCCAAACAAAAACATGGTCAGGCCTATTACAGCAACATCCCAGTCTTGGTACCAAGTTCCATCTTAGTTTGGGTTTTATTGCTGTGAAGAGACACCATGACCAAGGCAACTCCTATAAACATTTAGTTAGGGCTGGCTTATAGTTTCAGAGGTTCAGTCCTTTATCATCATGGTGGGAAGCATGGCATCATGCAGGCAAACCTGGTGCTGGAGGAGCCAAGAGTTCTACATCTTGATCTGAAGGCAGCCAGGAGGAAGCTCTCATTCCACACTGAGAGGAGCATAATTATAGGAACCCTCAAAGCCCACCCCTTCAGAGACACACTTCCTCTAACAAGACCACATCTACTCCAACAAGGCCACATCTCCTAATAGTGCCATTCTGTGGTGGGTTTGGCCTAAAGCTACTTGTATTGGTTTTTTTTTTTTTTTAAGATTTATTTATTTATTTTATGTGTATGAGTACACTATAGTTGTACAGATGGCCGTGAGCCATCATTCATGTGGCTGCTGGGAATTGAACTCAGAACGCCCCGCTTGCTCCTGCCTCACTCCGGCATAATACACTGTAGCTGTCTTCAGACTCACCAGCAGAGGGCGTCAGATCTCATTATGGGTGGTTGTGAGCCACCATGTGGTTGCTGGGATCTGAACTCAGGATCTTTGGAAGAGCAGTCAGTGCTCTTACCTGCTGAGCCATCTCACCAGCCCCCCTGTTTGTATTCTAATGTTAATTTGAGTCCTCAAAATTGTTTGCCAGAGAGAGTCCACAGGAAAGACATTGAGGGACCCTGCCCCCACTTAATTGGTAAATAAAGAAGCCAGCAGCCAATAACAGGGCAAGGCAGACAGGGGCAGGACTTTCAGATTCCCAGGCTTGGGACTGGGAGAGAAGGAAGAAAGAGATCTGCCATACTGGGAGAGTGGGAAGGAGAGGAGAGACACTATGCCTGAAAATAGTACAAGACACAGAGAGATAGCTGCCATGTCAAGAAGCCAGGAAAGCATGGCCCAAAGGGCTGCCCAACTAGGCCCAGGGCAACCAAGATAAAATATAGAGTTTAGTAAGTAATAACTCAGGATTATTGGTGAGAGGTGGATTAACCACATGGAGGTTAGTCAGTGGCCCAGCTATTAAGCTGTTTAAGGCATATCAAAATATAAAGTCTGTGTGTGTCTTCAACTCAGGCACATAAATCATTGAGGCAGATAGCAAACCCACCATCAGGTTTTGTTAATTTATTAATTAATACTACACCACTCCCTATGGGCAAGCATTCAATCACATGAACCTATGAGAGCTGTATCTATTCAAACCACCACAGTCATCTATAATGCTTCTTTAATTTCTTACCCCACCTTCTTTTGTGCTTTCTCTTCCATAATACCATCTTGAATACACCTTATCTCTTGGCCCTTCCCCTTTGGTTTCTATATTCCGTAATCGTGATACTTAATTCTTAATATGTATCCTGTAATTTTGGCTACATTGGATTTCTATTCAGAAACAAAATAACAAATGCTCCAAAAAAAATGTTTTATTGGAGCAAAGGTCCACAGCTGATCCTGCCAAATAGAATAGAGTATAGTAGATGGAAACTGGGAAAGAAACTTGAAGGGGGCCAGCAGTCCCACGGATGGCAAACACAGGCCTGAGCACAGCAAACATAGAGCTGACAGGTTTTACCTTTTACCCCTCTTCCTTCGCTAAAAACCATTAAATTATATTTTTAAAGCTAGCCACCAAGGTTTATTCCCTTACTTAGCCACTTCCTCCTCTGGACGCTGACCACCAAGGTCCAGCTATCAAAGCACCAGAGTCCAGCAATCAAAAGCTCTGCCTTGGCTCAACTAATTAGCAAACCTAATCAAAACAAAGCAACTCATCCTAACACAGGGGTTTCCCCTTCTCCTTTTATAAACTGTCATGTGTCTAGTACTCATGTCTGGCTCCCTCTATCCAGAGGCAGCCCTGTGTTCCTTTGAAGCAAAAACACCTTTCCCTTCTTTTCCCTTCTCTTTAGTCCTCTGTCTCCTATCTTTGTCTCTTATTCTCTGCCCTCCATTCCTCTGGGTCAAATAAATTTCCTTTGTGCTGAGAACTTGGTCTTGGAGTGTCCTGTGCCAACTCCGGTTCTTTCAAAACTATTTTCAAGAATTCAAGCAAGTCACTGGAAATATGAACTATATTGCATGGACGGGTTACCCTTCCCAAACTATAGGTCAGATTTGCATAAAATAATTTAACAGTCAACTCTATTGGTGCTATGGAGTGTCTTAATCACAATTCTCTTTACTGTATCTTTTATCTGTGTTTGTTTGTTTGCTTGCTTTTGGGTGAGGAAGTTTAAATTCGAAAATTCCTTGCCTCAACTTCCCAAGTGCTAGGATAATCCTTACAGGCCTGTGTCACTAATCCTGCTACTACAGATTCTTTAAAAAATACAGTTAGTTCATAACATATTCTCATTATACAAAAGTTTTAAGTGTAGGCAGTCTGTGTAATATAGGACTCAGACATCGCTGGTATGCACAGGAAGGAAGAACCATGGAGCACAGCTTTCCCTTGGCACATTCCAGGCCTACTTTTCAATCATTTTCTTACTCAGGGTATGAAAAAGCTCCCAGTGTCCTCCCTCAAACTCATAGATTTGCTATCTTCTGTTTGTGCGCTCATATCTTCCTCACACACACACACACACACCCTTTTCCCTTCTGTCAAATGTTTTCTCGTCTCTATGACTCAGATCATAAGTTCTTGGGCCAAACCTGACTCCCTTGCCCTTATTTTTTTCCTTTTTGTATCATATTTAGCATGTATAATCTTTCTCAAACACCCAGAGGCTACCCAGGGCACCTCTAACTACAATGGTTGTCTCTCTAAGCATCACCTACACCTTCTTCAGTGTGACCCCCATACTCCCACAAAACTTTATGGCTCATCTGCTCCACTCTAACCTCAGCTGCCAGGTACAAGCTTCCCCCAATCAGTAAATGACTACCTTCTACAGAGGTCCGTCTAGCGTCAGAAAAACAACCTTGGGCTTGATTTGAATGTAAAAACCACTGTGTTCCTTTGTTTGCTAAAACAGTTACCATGCATGGCTCTTTTCAGTTTCTAGACCCCTTTGTCCTAAAAAACATGAAGAAAAGAAAAACAGGTGGGAAGGACATCTCATACACTTAATTCCTTCCCTTTGCTACCATGCCTTTTTTACAAAACCTCAAGGACTTAAGAATGTCTGAGTTAGGTTGAGAGGTTGGCTTAGCATCTGCACTACCTGGTTTTATGTCAACTCTATGCAAGCTAGAGTCATCAGAGAGAAAGGAGCCTCAGTTGAGAAAATGCTTCCATG
Source organism: Montemys delectorum (assembly GCA_019843815.1). Taxonomy (NCBI): domain Eukaryota; kingdom Metazoa; phylum Chordata; class Mammalia; order Rodentia; family Muridae; genus Montemys; species Montemys delectorum. The sequence continues at coordinate 6,730 of JADRCD010195538.1, read as the reverse complement.
AGATCCAGCTATAAGGCATTTTCTTAATTAGTGATCAGTGTGGAAGGGTCCAGTCCATGGTGGGTGGTGCCATCCCTGGGCTGGTGGTCCTGGGTTCTATAAGGAATTAGGTTGAGTAAGCCATGAGGAGTAAGCCAGCATACCTCCCTAGCTCTGCATTAGCTCCTGCCTCCAGGTTCTTTCCTTGTTTGAATTACTTTTCTGATTTCCTTTTGTAATAAACAGTAATGTGGAAGTATAAGCCAAATAAACCCTTTCCTCCCCAGCTTGCTTTTTTAGTCGTGGTGTTCCCTGTAGCAGTAGAAGCCCTAAGACAGCATCTAACTCATAAAGGGAAATATGTATTCCTGAAAAGAAAATGCACTTTGAATCAGGACAAACTAAGTTGTCTTTGTGGTTTCCAATCCACATGGCCTTAAACAACTTTGCTTGCCTGAACCTCAATTTCCTCATCTAAAAAGCAATGACAATAGGCAGTATGTGGGTTATCTTGATGAGGTAACATAGTTGAGATGCTATGCCTAAGGTCAAGTAATGGGAAATATGATGCTGTTTATTAGCCCAACTAATTCCCACGTATTTGATAATGATCATCCAGCAACTTTAAGCCTCCACTGTTTCCCAGTCAGCCCTTGGGAAAGCCTTCAAGTCTGTATTCCATGTTATGCTTGCCAACTGCTCAAGGAAGGAGAGGCTGGGTGGAGCTGAGCTATAATAAAAACTGTATTTATGCCAACAGAGGAGCCATAGAGTCAGCCAAACAGTAAGGGAAAACCAAATTTCATGCTCAGTCAGCTCACCATTTACTCCTCCCCCTTCTGCATATGCACACCATTCTTTCATTCCCTCCCTAGAAAAAAAGTTCTCAACCTATGGGTCTTGACTCCTTGGGGAGGGGTTCAAATAATCCTTTTACAGGATTGCATATCAGATATCCTGCATGTTAAATGTTTACATGAAATGTCATAACAATAGCAAAATTACAGTTGTGAAATAGTAACAAAAATAATTTTACGGAGGGAGGGGGGTCACCCAATTTGAGGAACTGTATTAAAGGGCTTCAGCATTAGGAAGGTTGAGAAACACTGCCCTAAAAAACACCCAAAAAGAATGAGCTAACTTGACTACTGTCCAATTGCTAGCAAAAGTGTGACAGGTCAGAGACAATGAACACATTGAGACCTCCAGTATCTGAACAAATGTATGCAAACCTGTAGTTAATAAAAACTAGAAGTAAGTGTAGAATGTCTTCACTTGGGTTCCAGAGAGCAAAGTATGACACAAGGACTTCAGTATGAATATTTTACTGGGAAGTGGAGTTCAAAGACCGATAGCAATGGCCTGGAAATGCAAAACTAGGAAGAGGAGAACCAGTTCAAGGGAGGGTTATTAAGTCAGCCACCAATGTAGATGCTGTGTTGCTCAGTCCTTCAGAACCATATGGGACATGTGTGAAGTCTAGAAATTAAAAGAGAGAACAAGTTAATCACTGTCTCCTACTCCCACAGGGCACAAATGCTTCACATTTACAGGCTGCATGTGCATGTTAGCCAACTATTAATGAACACAATGTATGATAACTAACTATAAGGTTTCGCTGACTGATAAACCACTCATTCTTTTACTTAAGAGTCTTTGTAAGGGTCAGCTGGCCATGCTCTGCTTCAAGCTCTGTGACAGGGTTTAGATTTCTTTCTAGTCTACTTGTCTATCTTTGGATTAAAATGTGCCTGGCGCAGGCTTTTCATGATGACTAGGGAAACACTAGGCTGATTCACACCACAGAAACACATTTAAAGCCCTTCTCTAAAATTGCATGTACTCAAATTCCACGGGACACAGCAAGTTATAAAGCCAAAGTCAAGGAGCGAGATAAAATGACCAATTAATCTACTAGAAGGTACTACACATAAAAGTTCTTGACAATGAGTACCACGGGAAGGGAGTGTGACAGAGAGCCATAATCTAATCTAACCGTGCAAGCACCAAGTGTGCTTGTAAGAGGTCTACCCTTGAAGCCCTATGGCAGATGAGAGACACTCAAGGGGCTTGAGAGGAGGTCCTGTCAGGATGAAACTGCATGTTCGCCTTAACAAAGACAAAAAAAAGTGATAGGCAGAGCTGAAAAGATTTGAAGTGACATGTAAGAGATGTGTGAGGCACATAGTTAACTATGATTCCAACTAGAGTTTTACAGCGTGGCAAGGACAATTACTTCATCATAGGATTTAAGGAAGAAGCTCCTGAGATATACGCTTTTCCTGAGCAAATAAGAGAAGTTATGTGACTCAAAGCAAGTGTGTGGAGGTCAGAGAACAACTTTGGGGAGCCAGTTCCATCTTCCACACTGTGGGTTCTAGGGTAGAACCCTGGTCATTAGCATTTCATAGCAAGAACTTTTACCCACTGAGCCATCTCACCAGCCCTATACTGTTGTCAAAATTTTTAATCCCAAATCCAATTTCTACCCCACCTTTGACCATTTTGTTCCCAGATAAAAGGCACACACACAACCTTTTATTTACAATAAGCCTTAACCAGCACTATTACTGGACAGATAGCTACCCTCTATTAGGCTATTAGAATTTACTTTCCTGTTGATAATCCTGAGTTATTACATACTATGTTTTTCATCTGGGCTGCTCTTAACTCCAATTGGCCAGCCCTCAGGGCCACAGTTTCAAGGCTCACCTAACCCATGATGGCTTCTCCTCCATTAACCTTTTTCTCTTCTCTGGGCCCTCCTGCAACCCCCCCAAGCCTGGGAACCCTAAACCCTGCCTTCGTCTCTTCTGCCCAGCTATTGGCTGCTGGTATCTTTACCAATAAGAAATAATTTGGGGGCAAGGTCACATCATGTCACTTCGAAACCAGGTCTTGGAGGCTGCACTTAGCATTACAAATACAGCAAAAGACCAAACCTCACCACTATACTGACATCTTTAGAATTCTGGAAGTGGAGGTGAGGAATCCTGAGTCCCTCATAAAAGAAATGAGTTGTTGACCAAGGCGGTAGTGTCAGACAGTCAGATACCCTTAGCCATGCACACTCTAAGACAACAAACCTCTCTTCCTCATATTGTCCTAAAATGCGGGGAGAGCAGGACATCCTGGTTCCATATTTTAAAGAAATCACTCTTCCTGAATGCAACCAAAGCTTCTCACTCGTCTCTTAAATATACAACTCTTGCCATTCTGGAATGAAAGGAGGCAGACATTCAGTAATCTCAAATTATTCTGGGAGTCAAGTCATTATCCCACATGCTATCCTCCTCCATTTCAGTCTAAAACAGCACTCATCTATCTTCTACTGAGAGAATTTCAAGGCTGAAACAGCCAAATACCTAAGTAACTTGCCCACAATGTGTCCAACATAGAATAACTGGAAATACAAAGCTGTCAACTAAAAAAAAAATGACTGAACAAAAGTGACTTAAAACTTGTGTATCTGTCCATAGATTGATTCAATCTGAAGATTGCTTTTTAAAAACCTGCATTCCTAGCCAAACACTGGGTGGAGCTTGGGGAATCTTGCAGAAGAGGGGAAGGAAGGATTGTAGTAGCCAGAGGGGACAGGATACAACAAGATAACCCACAGAATCAACTAATCAGGGCTCGTAGGGACTCACAGAGGCTGAACTGACAATCAGGGAGCCTGCATAGGACTGACCTAGGCCCTCTGCATATGGGTTACAGTTGCATAGCTTGCTCTTCTTGTGGGACTCCTACTAGTGGTAGCAAGGGCTGTCTCTGACTTTTTTGCCTGCTTTTAGGATCCCTTTCCTCTTACTGGACCACCTATCCAGCCTTAATATAAAGGGCAGTGCCTAGTCTTATTGCAACTTGACATGACATATTTGGTTGCTATCCCTTGGAAGCTTGCCCTTTTCTCATGGGAAATGAAAGGGGAATGTATAAGGTAGGGAGGTTGGGAGGAGAGAAAGGAAGGAAAACTGTGCTCAGAATATAATATGTTAAAAGAAACAAACACATTCCTATAGGAAGTAACAGAAAATCTCTTGACATGTTAATATGTCCAAATTCACCCCACACTAATATTTTATTTTCTTTCTTAAAATGAGTCTTCTGCATTATTTACTCGAAAGTATTTTAAGATTCCCGAAGGGTCTGAGCTCAGAAAGAATATGAACACTTGAGTCTGGTATAAAATATCTAGTATAAAAAAAAACTCACAGTATAGATTATATGAAAACTATAAAGTGGCACTCTTAAAACTTTGCCAGTGAGTGAGACAAAATTATAGTCCAAATCTGTTTTCTTAAAATGAGCATTTCCTAGACTTTTGTTGGACAAGCAAAAGATGACCCAGCCAACCTGGCATCTCCAGAAACCACACTCATTCTCATCTCTCCCTCCAGCAAGCTTTCTCCCCACTGGACACTGGCACTCATCCAAGCTGAGCAGCTCAGAATAATTCCCAGCATTCTTCAGGCTGAATCTGGGAGAATTACATGCAGGTTCCTCTTTGATCATCCTCCCGAAAAGATGTGATCCCAACAGTTGTGAATCTACCAAACATGGTGAATCCTACTGAGAAAGGGGAAGATGAGAACAGGGTGAGTTTCTAGAAGGAAGTAGACACCAGAGGTGGAAACAGCCCTAAAGGCATTCACCCTAGTTACACTGTCTCCTTCTTATCCAAGCTGCCAGCCCCTCTCCCTTGTTTTCAGTACTGTCTCTAGTAAGCACCTTCATTTTGAGGTGATAGATAGATAGATAGATAGATAGATAGATAGATAGATAGATAGACAGATAAAATAAAAAAAAAATCCCTCATAGCCATGGCCAGAGGCCAGACTCTCATGTGATTCTGCATTCAGTCAACTTGATAATGAACACTATCACAAAATAATTAGCACAAGCCATGGGTCCGGGTGGCTCTCAACAACTTAAAGGGCAGAGACAACGTCTATATAAAAAGATTAAGAATGTCACTCTGGGAACAAACCTGGACTTGAATCATTGCTCTACACTTGGACATGTCATTCAAATTCTCTGAATCTGTTTCTTTGTCTATAAAGTAAGCAAAATGGCGGCAAAGCCAATTTCATTAAAGAATTGTGAAGATTAGATAAAACCTGTGTGTGACATACATCCTATATGGTCCTACACACAGCATCCTCTAATATCCATAATTATTAAGTGAAGCTTCAAATCTTAGCTCCTTCAGTGCCAACACACATTGAAAACTGTACAAATGCAACAACACTCAAAAGAAATTTAGACGTATGTAGTACAGAAATGCTACATACAAGAGAAGGGAGATCCACCTAGCAATGACATTGGCACTCTTTCAGTATCTTTCCCTTGCATTTTAAAAGAACATAGTGTTAAAGGGTGTCTTATAGGCAAGTTAGTTATCCAGTTCCCTTCCTGGTTCCCAAGACTGTATCTTTTCACTTTGTCATTGCTTAACTGGAAAACAAGGTATACTGGCTAGTTTTGAGTGTCAACTTGACACAGGCTGGAGTTATCACAGAGAAGTGAGCTTCAGTTGGGGAAGTGCCTCCATGAGATTCAGCTGTAGGGTATTTTCTCAATTAGTGATCAAGGGGGTACAACCCCTTGTGGGTGGTGCCATCCCTGGGCTGGAAGTCTTGAGTTCTATAAGAGAGCGGGCTGAGCAAGCCAGGAGAAGCAAGCCAGCAAGGAACATCCCTCCATGGCCTCTGCATCAGCTCCTGCTTCCTACCCTGCTTGAGTTCCAGTCCTGACTTCCTCTGGTGATAAACAGCAATGTGGAAGTAAGCTCAATAAACCCTTTCCTCCCCAACTTGCTTCTTGGTCATGATGTTTGTGCAGGAATAAAAACCCTGACTAAGACACAAGGTCTTTTAAAATTCTTTTTCCCTCCTGTCACCTCTAGGGAAAGTCTAATTGTCTTCCCCTTGAATATGGGCTGGTATTACCCTAAGTTCTAAGGCAACATTTGCTTTGCTTTTTCATGGAATCCTTGCCACAGAATCTTTGATGCCCCATTATAGGAAGTCCAAGTTGTGTGGCTATGTTCTGTAGAGGCCAACAGCCTCCGGCCAGCAGCTCTCCTGGAAATTCTAGCTGGCAACCAACATTAGTGGCCAGGCTGTTTGAGGAAGCTTTTACAGTGACTCCGCTGTCCTTGTGAAGAGAAACAAGCTCAGCACGATCAGCCTCCAACTGCAAGAAGTGAAGACGGCAACAGTAAGCATGTGTGGCCCTTGCATTGTGCCAGAGAGTTTAGGATAGTTTGCCACAGGTCAACAGATAAAGGAATGGAGGTCCCAAAGAAGAGAAAAACCCCATGGGGCTGAAGAGATTAGCTTGGTAGTTAACAGGGCCAAGTGCTCTTGCAGAAGAGTTCTGTTCCCAGCACCCAGCACAAGTGGCTCACAAACTGTTAACTCCAGCTCCAGAGGATTCAACACCCTCTCTGGCCTCCTCCAGTACTTACAGTCACATACACACTTCCACATGTATATACAAGCTCTAACTTTTGCTTTTTGTACCCCTATGCGTTTTACACTAACAGAAGAATAGAAGGTGCTGCTTTGCAAAAAACCAAGTCTTCCATAGGCCATTGCTTTGCCCATTCCAATTTATAGCCCTTGACTTCTTACATCCTTTAAAGCCTCAACATGTAGTTTCAGAAGTTAGTACAGTATTCTCAGGAGTTCTATTTGATATTTTGGGACAGTATACAATAGTAAACATTATTAATAATTCCAATGAG
>JADRCD010195536.1:20082-32395 GCA_019843815.1 Montemys delectorum | reverse complement strand
TAGGATGGTCCATTTTTGTCTTGCTTACAACATTGAACAGCTTTCTAGTTTAGAGTCCCGGAGTCCATGTTCTTCCAAAGAGCAGCATGGTTAGGACTGTTAAAGCAATCATCCCAGTCCCTGTTACCAACTTCTGTCTTAGTTTCTTTTCTATTGCTCTGAAGAGATACCATGACCACTGCTAACAGTGGTAACATTATTAGAGACAGTGGAAAGAGGCTAAGTCTGGGACTCTTTTATTCACAGTGAGGAGGCACTTTCTTACCCTTGTGTGTTGATGGCTAAGATGTCTACAGAGGAAAATGGGATGTGATTCCTTATAGGAATGGAAATGACTTCTATAGCCTGCAAGGGAAGCTGGGAAATACAGTCTTTCAGCAGGAAACTATCGTTCCTTGCTCTTGAGAGGATATTAAAACCAAGACAGGGTTTCTCTGTATAGCCTTGGCTGTCCTTGAACTCACTCTGTAGACCAGGCTGGCCTCGAACTCAGAAATCCACCTGCCTCTGTCTCCTAAGTGCTGGGATTAAAGGCATGTGCCACCACTGCCCAGCAATACCAGCCCGTCTTAACATGGTGGGTGCCATCCTGTGTTCATGAAGAGACTTGGAAAATAATTATTAAAGGGCTGTAAGCAGATGATTTGCTTACAAAGTTGAGCTAAGAGATTTCCCTGGAAAGTTGAGGGGTAGGGAGGAACAGAGGTGGGATAAAGTAGGCAGAGCTGATCTAAGGTATCAGTGACTGGTCCCATTGCCAGGCCTGTTGCATCAAAATGAGGTAGCTGAAGTAGCAGGGAGCTATAGAGCATTAAAGGAAGGGAACAGTAGAAAGGAGGAATAATTTAAAGAATTGTTGCTAGCCTGGGGTAAAAGGGATGAAGGTCCCTTTCTTTTTAAAGATTTATTTACGTATGTATATGAGTACACTCTTGCTGTCTTCAGATACACTAGATGAGGACATTGGATCTCACTATAGATGGTTGTGAGCCACCATGTGGTTGCTGGGAATTGAACTCAGGACCTCTCGAAGAGCAGCCAGTTTTCTTAACCCCTGAACCATCTCTTCAGCCCGATGAAGATCCCTTTTAACAAAGTTTCTCCACAATATCTAAAAGGTCTTTTTTGCAGATATGTCAGGAGCAAAATGGAACTTTCGTGGAAGGCAAGCTATTGAGATAGCTCGTGTGGAACATTGTTTGGGTATAGAGTAAAGTTCAGTAAGTAAAATATTTAAAAGACAGGGTAAAACATAAGCATGAGAATAAGGAGGAAGGGATGATCACAGGAATGAGCCAGATTGGGAGGGAACCAGAAGCCCATAAATAGGATATGCTGGCTAGTCCCATGTCAACTTGACACACAAACTAGAGTTAGGGAGGGGAACACAATTGAGAAAATGTCTCCATAATATTTGGCTGTAAAGCATTTTGTTCCTTAGTGGTTGATGGGAGAGGGTCTAGCCCATTGTGAGTGATTTCATCCCTGGGCTGGTGGTCATGGGCTCTATAAGAAAGCAGGCTGAAAAAGCTAGGGGGAGCAAGCTATTAAGTGGCACTCCTCCATGGCTTCTGCATCAGCTCTAGCCTCCTGGATCCTGCTCTATTCGAGTCCTGCCCTGACTTCCTTTCAGTGATGAACAGTGCTGTGGAAGTATAAGCTGGATAAAACTTTTCTCCCTGACTTGCTTTTTGGTCATGGTGTTTGATGCAATAGAAACCCTAAGATGTAGGAGGAAGCTTATTGTTGAAAATTTTCTGGTACCTATCTGTAGGTCCCATTTTAAACGAGTTAGGATTTATTAGCTTGGAAGCAGTGTGCCCACAGAAAAAGCACAAATCCCATTCCAGTAGTCCGATATAGTCCGTTTTAATTTTTCAGTACTGCAGGAGTCAAGGAATTGAACTGGTCCTGAAAGATGTTAAGCTAATCTGAGCTGGTGAGACAGAAAGGTTCATTGCAGAGATGGCTTCAGTCCAATTGTTTTTGTTGTAAGTCCCCAAAACAATGTCCAGAGTGGCAAGAAAAGGGATGAATTGGATGTCCCATGGCCCATTTGTCCCCTTTTTTAGAGGTCCCCTGAACTGCTTAGGGGTTTGGGGCATCTCAGTAACTGCCTCAAGGCTGACAGAGGTTGGTGAGGGAGTGGAGCAGCAAATAGCAGCAGAAGAGGATCCATCCAAGGGGCCATGATAAAAGTTAAGTTAGCGTCGGGCGGTGGTGACGCATGCCTTTAATCCCAGCACTTGGGAGGCAGAGGCAGGTGGATTTCTGAGTTCGAGGCCAGCTTGGTCTACAGAGTGAGTTCCAGGACAGCCAGGGCTACACAGAGAAACCCTGTCTCGAAAAACCAAAAAAAAAAATTAAGTTGGCAAATATCCATAACAGAAGTCAGGAGAAATATCTATAATTTTTTGGGGAACATTAAGAGATACAAAGTTATATGAGGAAAATTTTTCTATCAAGATCAAAATGAGTTAAATGCAATAGTAGAACTGACTTAATCACAAACCAGAGTTCTGTGGAAGGATAAAGTAACTGGGATTAGCTCTTTGTTTACATCAGACTCCTGCATGAGGAGCAAGCACCTGGAAGCTTGTGAAAGAAGTTGGTTAAAGTCAGCATTGAAGGAATGAATCTGAACGGAAAATGTCTAAGTGATATTGCTTGCTTTTGCATACAGAAATATACTTTGTATATTTCAATACCAGCTATTAGCCAAGCAGTGGTGGCATATGCCTTTAATCCCAGCACTTGGGAGGCAGAGGCAGGCAGATTTCTGAGTTTGAGGCCAGCCTAGTCTACAGAGTGAGTTCCAGGACAGCCAGGACTATACAGAGAAACTCTGTCTCAACCCCTCCCCCCCCCCAAAAAAAAAAGAGTATAAAGGCCTGGGATATCACTTAATATAATTGTTTGTGAGACTACAAATACAAAGCCAACTGTCAAAGATACTGCTTCACTATTCTAAATAATTTTTCAAAGCTGTGAGTTTGATGACAATATCCAGCATCCTCCACTAATGAGGGAACAGGGTGGTTAGGGTATGAATTTTGGGATTAGCTTTTGCTAAGGGGAAGGATTGAATGCCAAGGTAAAGGGTATGACCAAGTAAACTAGCATGCAGGTCCCGTCCCAGTCAGGTGATGGACTTACATGTACAAGGTTTCCCTGTTCTCAGCATCTTCATACGGCAGTTCCAGAGACATTGAGGTCAGAGCAATTTGCCTCTGTTTGAGACATTTAGGATGTGGGTGTACATTCTGAGATCCACTAGGCAATAATCCATCCCCTATTATGTGAGGCATGAGAAGTAATTCTTCTTTACATAAAGAGGAAGTTTTTGGTTTTCTTTTTTGTTTGTTTGGCCTATATAACTGGAATTGGTCAGGCCTCCAAAGCTGGAGACTGAAGCAGCAGACTTATTTCCTATGTGTCCTTGTCCTGTAAGGAGGCTAGCCTACAACTTAACTCTGGTGGGATAGTGTTTTATCCAGGGGAACTACTCGAGCCTGGAGGTGTCCTGCTATGTAAGTGTATTGTCAATGTAACCCACTTTACTCAGTCCTTCAATCTTTTATAATATACTCAGTCCTTCAATCTTTTATAATATACCTGATACTGAATATTATTTTACAATAAATAAAATTTTAAATTAAAACATTTTGACTTAAGTGTTTGACTTAACTTTGATAACTTGTACAGAATACTGCATGATGGTAGATAAAAGAAGTGACTATAAGATGGGACAAAAGTTGGTCTCTCCTTCCAAGTTTGTCTCTGTAAATAAATTACATTTGAATGTGCTATGACTGCAAACATAGTTCTGAGCACAATAAATAATTTGACCATTTATAAGGTAACTGACCATTAACTTGCACATCTTATTTTTTAACAGTTTTACAGCAAGTTGGTACATTTTATAAGATACAATTTTGTTTCTATAAGTTTGAGTCTTAAAAATTCTTGAGTTAAAGATCCTTTGGTATCAAAATAAACTTTAAACCATAAGTACAGTCCACAGAGAGACTGGGAGCCTTATTTTCCTGATCCTTTTATAAGTACTTTTACAAGATGCCAGTTTTTTTATGACTCATTTTTAAAACAAACCATCTTGGAAGCCTGGTGATGCCTCCTTAGTGTAATAAAAGGGAGCTGCAAGGCTAAGCAGAGGGCTTGGTGGTTTGGTTGGGTACTGCCTAGTTGATTTATACTGCAAGGTCATATTAACCAAGATGGTGGTGAAGTCATGTGGATGCCAAGATGGCAGCAAGCATGTGGTTGTTATGTACTCCAATGTGATTATCAGCCACACGGTGCTCAAAGGTGAGGCTATCAGGCACCCTCTTCCTAAGGAAAACAAGTGATGAATCCAAGTTACGTATATGATATGTTACAGCAAATGAAGAGTATACATCCTTTTAAAATCATACTCAGTGAACTTACAAATTTTAAAATACTAAAAATGTTTTACAAAAGCTTTAAAGATAATGAACAAAAGCAACAAAAGGGGCTAGGGAATTAAGAGAGTTAAACACCTTGCCAATTATTACCTCTACAGGAAATAGTTTACTTTTTAGTTCTCAAGCACAGTGTCTTTTCATGGGCTGTATTGTTTTCTCTCCTTTTCCCTATCACAGAGTGAGGTGCCGTTCCTGACTCAAGATGGATTTCAGAGGAAACTTAACAAACATGCTTGGTTCTGAGACAGATGGGCCCAAATCCAAATCTAGAACCCATTTTCATTTTTTTGTTTTTTTGATTGGATATTATCTTTATTTACATTTCAAATATTTTTCCTTTTCTAGGTCTCCCCTTTGGAAACCCTTATCCCATCCCCCAACCTCCTGGCTCTCTAAGAGTGCTCCCCCACCCACCTACACACTCCTGTCCTCCCGCTCTGGCATTCACCTACACTTGGGCATCGAACACTCAGGCCCAAGGGTCTTTCCTCCCACAGGCCATCCCCTGCCACATGTGACCAGCACCATGGGTTGCTCCATGTGTATTCTTTGGTTTGGTGGTCTAGTCCCGGGGGGGGGGGGTAGTCTCTGGCTTATTGGCACTGTTGCTCCCTCCATAGGGCTGCAAATCCCCTTAGCTCCTTCAGTCCTTTCTCCAACTCCTCCATCAGGGACCCCTGAGCTCAGTCCAGTGGTTGGCTGCTAGCATCCGCCTCTGTCAGGCTCTGGCAGAGCCTCTAAGGAGACAGCCATATCAGGCTTCCATCAGTAAGCACTTCTCTTTAAAGTCTAGGTTTGATAGCTGTATATGGGATGGATCCCAAGTGGGGCAGTCTCTGGATGGCCTTTCCTTCAGTCTCTGCTCCACACTTTGTCTCCATATTTCCTTCCACACTTTCTCTCCATATTTCCTCCTGTAAGTATTTTGTTCACCTTTCTAAAAAGCACTGAAGCATCCACATTTTGGTTTTCCTTAGGCTTCATATTGTCTGTGATTTGAATCTTGGGTATTCTGAACTTTTGGGCTAATATCTACTTAACAGTGAGTAAAAACTGTGTTTGTAGAACCCACTTTCTTAGTAGAATAGTACTGCATGAAACAGTTTTTCAATATTATACATTCCCAAAAGACTGAATCCAGTGATGTACATATCTATAATCAGTTTGTGTATGACTGCGGATGGAAGCAGACAACCTGAAATGTTCTTATCTCATAGCTGTCAAAGATAGAAGCAGGAGTTTCCAGGTTTGGAGAGGCAGAAACACAGTAGGTCAAAAGCATAATAAAGCAAAAGAGGTCTATGAGATGCAGGTTTGGGGGCCCAGCAGATACAATGTTCGGCATTCTGACTCTGGGTGTGATTGTAAGCTAGAGTCTTGAGAAGGATTAAAGTAAACTGAATTCTATGGGGGAGGGGCCTTGGACCAGGCTACCATTCCATCTTATGGAGTTATCTAATCATTTTAGGTAATCAAAAGTTATGAATGGTAGCCATTTGTCCAGTGTATATCGAAGCCAGATTTGTGTTGAAAGGTTTAAATTCTAATTGGAGCCCCTTTAAGTTAGACCTCAAACAGGCAAATGAGTTTCTTTTGGTACAGAAAATTTGAAACCCATGGATGAACTCAGGACCAAGGTGTAGACAGGGTTCAGTGTCTAGTTGTTCATAACATCCTCCAAGTCTGGAAATGACCAAATGTGCCTAGAAAGTAAGGTCATGTTCCAGCCTATATAGTTCCAGGATTAAGCCTCTGCAGGGCAAGTGCAGGGTTGTTGGCTCTTGTCTGACTGAGCTGATTGAATGGTAGGTCAGTGGAGAATTCAGAATTCTAAAGCCAAACTTTCTTCCAGCAGTGAAGCCTTTGACCAATAGTGCCAGTGAATTAAGCTCCAGTGACCCCTCAGTACCTAACTACGGTCCCTCTGTGTTAAATCCATAATTACTTTGACCCAGCATTTTACTATGTAGTGTGTGTGTGTGTGTGTGTGTGTGTGTGTGTGTGTGTGTGTGTGTTGAATGTAGCATGGTTCCCCCACATAGGTCAGAATATGTCAATGTGAGAGAGATGATAAAGAGTGAAGATAAAAGGGAGAAAAGGGTGGTCTCATCTGGCCTGCCCTTAGCTTGGGAATGTATGAGAACCAGGGAGGTTTGTCTGTGGGCTTGAGACACTAATAAGCTCAGATTTACTATCCTGGGTATTTGGCAATATAGGTTAGATCATTAAAGGACAGCTGTAAAGAGATACAAAGAGGTTTTGTTTTTGTTTTTGTTTTTCAAGAAAGGGTTTCTCTGTATAGTCCTGGCTGTCCTGGAACTCACTCTATAGACAAGGCTGGCCTCCAACCCAGAAATCCACCTGCCTCTGCCTCCCAAGCGCTGGGATTAAAGGCGAGCGCCACCACTGCCCAGCCTACAAAGAGATTTTGTTTGATCTTAGGCAGAACTATGTCTATTCACTGTAGGAGACATTTTGTCACTTAGTGTGTGGTTGGCCAAAGTGCCTACAGAGTAATGCCATTATAGTGGCAAAAATGACTTCTGCAGTCCACAAGGGAAGCTGAGAAATACAGTCTCTCAGCAGAAAATTATCAAATAAGGCAACTTAGAAAAGAATGTAATTGGAGGCCTGCTTAGTTTCAAATCATTAGTCCATGATCATCATGGTAGTAGCAGGCAGGCAGGGATGGTAATGGAGCAGTAGCTGAGAGCTTTATATCTTACAGAAAAGGTGGGGATAGAGAGATGGAAATTGCCTGGTATAGGCTTCTTTAACCTCAAAGCTCACCCCTAGTGATACACCTCCTCTAACAAGGCCTCCTAATTCTTCCTTAAACAGTTCCATCAAATGATCCTATGTGGGCATTCTCATTCAAACCACCATAGTTATTAAACTTGAAAAGTTGATTAAAATTACATTCTTTAAAGATTTATTTATTTTTTATTTTATGTATATGAGTGCCCTATCTGCATGTACACCGGCATGCCAGAAAAGGGCCTCAGATCCCATTATAGACGGTTGTGAGCCACCGTGTGGTTGCTGGGAATTGAACTTAATACCTCTGGAAGAGCAGTCAGTGCTCTTAATCACTGAGTCCCCTAAATACACATTTTGCTAATTCCTTAATTTTAGTCTTTTGAGATAAGGACGCATTGTGGACTGTCCTGGAACTCAGTATGTACCCAGTCTAATCTTGAACTTATAATCATTCTGTCACTATTCCCAGTTTAATTATATTTTCTCTGTATTTTCTCTAAAAATTACAGAAATGTTACTCAAAAGGAAGATTTGTTGTAAGTCTTATGGTATTATAGCAATCAGGTACTGTTAAAATAATGAGTGATACAGGTTTCATGGAAGGAAAAGTTTTAGTGGTTTTTTTTTTTTTTTTTCTTTTCTAAATTGAGAGGTAAGTGAGAGAAGATGTTGGGTTTTTTTTTCTGTTCTGTTAAACTTTGAGATAGATCATGCTGTATAGCCCAGGCTAACCTAGAGCTCTTTGTGTGGCTCAGCCTGTCCATGAATTTGTGCTACTTCTGCCTCAGTCTCCTCTGTGCTGGGATTGTAGACATTCTTGCCACATAAGGCTTATTTCAACATCTTTTTACTCTTCTGTCTCTTGGAGTAATATGTTCTGCTGAAGTTTTAGAAAGGGTAGAACAAAGAGTGAAAATAAAAGTTACCCATAGTTCATCACTAAATAACTCCTTTTGTATAATAATTTAGGCATTTTATCGTGCATCCACTTTTTCCTCTTTTGTAATTGAGTCTATAGTGTCATGGAGACCTCATTTGGGTTTGCTTGCTTGCCATACTGCTACAACTGCATTTAAAGACTTAAAAAGATTAATGTTCCTGTTATCCGGGAGAGTTTGCACATATGTATGCATTATTGTGATACCTTAAACTTCATAAAGTCTAAGCTGTATCACCAGCCCTCTTCAGATTTAACAGTGGGCAATATTCGCCTAGGCTTACTTTTATTTTTTCCTTTCAATTTTTTATAGTAAGAAATGTTAAACTTCTAAAAATTGAAAATATAAAATACAATACAACTTTAATAATTAACATTTGCTGTATTTGCTTTATTCTATATTTTGGTGAATTATTTGAAAGTAGCTTTCTGTACATAGATGTCTTCTCTCATGAACTTGTCTTCATATGTACATATAAACATAATGCCATTATCAGAGCTAATAGTAATGTCTTGGTTCCTATAGCTATCCTCAAGTTCCTTTACTAATAAAAGTGGTGGTGGGGGAGAGATGGAGAGATGGTTTAGCTGTTAAAGGCTGGGCTCATAACCAAAATGTCAAAAAATTTTCTTAAAGTGCGATCTAGTCAAGGTTGCTTTATTTTTTTGCATTTATTTTTTTGTGTGTGATGCTGAGGACCGAATTAAGACCTTGCTCTTGGTAGTGAGCACTCCAGCCCTGAGCTAATCCCATGTTTTCCATTGGTCTGTAATTTCTTTCTAAATCTCCTTTAACTTAGAACTGTCAATCTTTCCTGTAGTTTCTCTAGATCATTAGTTTGAGAGAATAATGTCAATGTATAGAATTATTAGACAAATCTATGTTCTGAATTTGTCTTTACTTGTTTTTTCTTAAACTTTTTCTATCCTCTGTATTTCCTATAAGTTGTAAAATTTTAAAAATTGATTAGGTTTAGGAAAAGGTAAGAAGGCTTCACGCATCATCGATGACTTCATACTGCACTCTGTGCAGTGAGCACAGATAGTCTTTCCCACAGTGGGTGATGTTGAGTTTTAACCCTTGAAAAGGTGACTGCCACCAGAGTGAAACTTACCTCTTCTGTAAAGTGGTAATCTTCTGGGTGATATTTTGCATGCAGTGAATGACTTCACTGACCATGACAACTGTGGAAATTGTCCATCTATACTTTATCTTTTTATGCTTCAGTTGTATAAGGTCTTTTTCAAAAAGTACAGCTTGCTGGGCGGTGGTGGCTCATTCCTTTAATCACAGCACTTAGGAGGCAGAGACAGGTAGATCTCTGAGTTCAAGGCCAGCCTAATCTATAGATTGAGTTCTAGAATGGTCATGGTTATACAGAAATCCTGTCTTGAAACTGCCCCCCCTCCAAAAAAAATTACTTCATTCTTATTTCAATTCATTCTTTTTGGAAGCAGTAGAACATGGCACTTGTAAAAGTCCTTGTGGAAGTTGGCTTTTCTTTTTCCACCAAGTAGTTTTCTAGGATTGACCTCAGGTTACCTGGGTTGGCAGCAAGTGCCTTTGCCCATTGGCATGTCATCAGTCTAAGCTTTAGTATGTTTGATAATTTTTTATAACAAACTATATTAGGAAAGTATCCAGTAAATCAGTATCTGTACTACACAGATCTATACAGCATCTCTAAATAAAGCAACACAAACACACTCATTCCATTTTAGATTTGTTGAGATAGAAGTTGAGGGCATTCTCCAGATTGTAGGAAATGGAAGTTTAATGTAGATGCTGGTGTTCCAAGACGTCTAATCAGTGTTTATAAGAAACAGTGTTGCTGGGCAGTGGTGGTGACACCTTTAATCCCAGCACTCAGGAGGCAGAGGCAGCCGGATCTCTGAGTTTGAGGCCGGAGACAATCTTCAGAGACAGTTCCAGGACAGCCAAGGCTATACAGAGAAACTCTTGTCTCAAACAACCAAAAAGAAAAATAAAATTGGTTGTGGTAGTTTACTACCAAATAGTTCCCCTCTTATATATGTATCATAAAAGTAGAGTAAGATATATATAAGTATCATTCCAACATTATATATGCTTGCTTGTTTTGCAGTGTAGGGATTAAGCTCAGGGTCTCTTGGTCATACTGGACACTGAGCTGTGTCCCCAGGCCCATGCAGTGTTTTATTTTATTCTTTTTTTGTTTGTTTGTTTTTCAAGACAGGGTTTCTCTGTAGCCCTGGCTGTCCTGGAACTCATTCTGTAGACCAGGCTGGCCTCGAACTCAGAAGTCCACCTGCTTCTGCCTCCCATGTGCTGGGATTAAAGGCATGCGCCACCACTGACCAGCCTATTTTATTCTTTGAAGGAGATTTTGTCTGTCTACCTTGGAACTTGATTTAGCTGACCAACAAAACCAAGCTGGTCTTGGTCTACCTGCCTCTGCCTCCTGAGTGCTGGGATTAAAGGTGTGCAGCACCACACCTGGCTATTTTTAATTTTAAAAAAGATTTATTTTTGTTTTATGTGTATGAATGGTTTGCCCCATGCCTGGTTGCTGAGGAAGGCATAGGATCCCCTGGAGTTACAGGCTAAGCTGCTTGTTGTTGTTGGGAACTGAACCCAGATTTGCTTAGAACAAATGCTTAAAATGCGGAGTCCCCAAGCAGCATTATTTTTAAGAGAGGGAATACAACAGTAAAAAAATTAAATGTCATCTCAAAGTCAGAAAACAAGACAGGGCCTGATGAGATGGCTTAAACAAGCCTGGTCTGAGTCTGAGTTCAGTCATCACAAGTAAGATAATGACCAGCATAGAACACACACACACATACACACACACACACACACACACACACACACACACACATTAGATGTCTCTAATGGCATGTTAGGGACATCATCAAGCTCAGGTTATCCTTCTTAGAGAATGTTTTGTATAGTATTGGTTTTGTTTTCTAGATGCTATAGTTTTTTTTATCTCAAAGTACCCTTTTTAGGGGTTGTTTTCCTCTTTTATTGTGTATGAAATATAGAAAAGTAAAAACTAAATCACATGCCTTTGTCATACTAATTTTCTCAAATTTAGAATAAGTAGTAGGCTTTTAATGCTGAAGCTTTTGTGTAAGGAGAAGAACATTTTAAGTAAGGGAAATAATTGGCAGTATCCTACTATAGTGAAATTCTTGAAATAGAAATGTCTGTCACCTCTAATGTCTAGCTATATATTTTATTCTTTTGAACAGTTCGTTTTCCTGAAGATCTTGAAAATGACATTAGAACTTTCTTTCCTGAATATACCCATCAGCTCTTTGGGGATGAGTAAGTAACATATTTGCTAAATTAATATGGCAAGGAAAAAAAAACTTTTTTCTCTTAGGATTTAAAGTCTGATTTTATTTTTTTTTTAACTCTTGTTTTTCATGCTTATTTTAAAATATATATTAGAAAAATAGTTTATACATTGAGTACCACTTTGTGTATAATACTTATTGTTTATGACTACAGACATGTATATTTTAATTTTGACTGCAGTATTAACCATTGTATTTCTACTTTGTGCATGGACAGACTTGAATAATTGCCTGAGGATATATAAGTGGTTAGAATTCAGATTCAGACAATCTAGACTTAATAGTCATTATAACTATTTTTTAGTTTTGTCTACTTCTTGTCATACTACTTGCAATATAACCCCTGAAATGTAGAAAGTTCCACTCAATGATTTAAAGAACAATTCAAGAAACTGTGTGTGCACCCATACCTGTGTACGTAATAGTGCATAGAAAGCAGAGGAGAATTTTGATGTCCTGCTCCGATATGCTTCATCTTATTCCTTTGAGAAGGGTCTCTAACTAAACCTGGAGGTAGGCCAGTGGCAGGAAGCTCCAGCCAGTCTCCTTTCTCCACTCCCCACAGCACTGGTGTTATGTGCACATGCACAGACAACCTAGCTTTTTATGTGGGTGCTGCAATTTAAAATACATTTTTTAATATTTATTTATTTAATATATGTGAGCACTCTGTATGTACACCTGCATGCCAGGAGAGGGTATTAGATCACATTATAGATGGTTGTCAGCCACCATGTAGTTGCTGGGAATTGAACCTGGGTCCTCTGGAAGAACAGTCAGTGCTCTTTTTTTTTTTTTTTTTTTTTTT
>JADRCD010195536.1:0-19982 GCA_019843815.1 Montemys delectorum | reverse complement strand
TTTCTCTGTGTAGCTCTGGCTATCTTGGAACTCACTCTGTAGACCAGGCTGGCCTTGAACTCAGAAATCTGCCTGCCTCTGCCTCCCAAGTGCTCGGATTAAAGGCGTGTGCCACCACTGCCCAGCCAGCCCATGCTCTTAACTGCTGAGCTCTCTCCAACCCAGTGCTGCAATTTAAACTCAGCTCATTAAGTTTGTGCAGCAAGTGCTCTTACCTATTAAGTCATCTTTCCAGACTCTAGAAATAACCTTAAATAAGTCCTGGAATATAGTTTAACTTCACAGGCAATTGTATGATTTTAAATTTGTTTATATGTGTATAGTTAATACTTTTCGATGACTTGATAAAAATTTATTTGACTGTTTTTTGTTTTTGCTTTTTATTTCAGTGAAACTGCTTTTGGTTACAAGGGTCTGAAAATCTTGCTGTACTATATTGCTGGTAGCCTGTCAACACTGTTCCGTGTTGAATATTCATCTAAAGTTGATGAGAACTTTGACTGTGTGGAGGTAAGAATAGAAAGAAATATATTTTATTTTAACTTTTCTACTTGAGTATAAGAGAAGTTTTTATTGTTAAGGTTCTAAAAAGGAGACCGAAATGTAGCTTTAGACTGAGTTTTTCAGGTTTAGGAAGTATTTGCCTGTCTTTTCTCTATCCTGTGATCATGATCCTGTGTCTGTTTATCTCCTTAGTAAACCTTCTCTATGAAAACCTTCACTTTGATGATCAGAATTTTACATACCGACTTGCCAACTTGCTTTTTATTACATAGAAGTTACCAACTTTTGGGAGGCTTTTTATATTTTATCTTCTGATTTTTGTCCTGTTTATTATATTATATTTTTCTTTCTTTTTTGTTTTTTGTTTTGTTTTGTTTTGTTTTGTTTTTCAAGACAGGGTTTCTCTGTATATCTCTGACTGTACTGAAACTCACTCTGTAGACCAGGCTGGCCTCACTCAGAAATCCACCTGCCTCTGCCTCCCAAGTGCTGGGATTAAAGTCATGTGCCACCACTGCCTGGCATGTTTTATATTCTTAACTGTCAGTTAAGAATCATCATGAGGACTTCTCTTAAAAACAACCTATAAAACAACTGTAAGCATAGTATATTGGTATGTTTAATGAAATTATGTATAATGTGTATATAGTATGAAATAAGCCTGCAATAGTTTTAGTTTTAGAAATTTTTTGATTGTCATATAATAGTTATGGAGTAGAGTATAGTACTTCATTCAGTACATGTATATAATGGCAATGGTTAATGCAGAGCAACTGGTATCTCTTTTACTTCAAATATTTATCAAGAAATAGTGTCAGGTTGGACATGTGGATTAGCAGGTGGAGCTCTGGTTGCTCTTCCTGAAGACCAGAATTCTTAGCATCCTCAAAGCAGCTTACAATGGCTTATAACTCCGTAGGAGATCTGACACCCTTTTCTAATCTCTGTGAGCACCAGGCACACACGTGGTATACATACATAAATGCTGACAGAACACCCATACACAGAAAATAGTAAAATAATTTTAACAAGAGAAAGTCTCCTATTTAGTGTTAGAAATATTTTGATTACTACTTGTTCTTTGTTTTTTTGTACTTCTGTCATATTTAAAATCACTAAGCTTGATAGAGAAATGATATGTAATTGTATTTAATATTTGTTTTATCTCATAGTTTATATCTCTTGAAATTTTCTTTTAATTTTGCTGATAACTAATTGTGAATAATGCTGTAGTTGTATAAGTGAATATTTGCAACTAAATTCCATCTAAACCAGCATTTACTAAATTATTAAAGTAGAGGTTTTCAGTAGATTTTTTTTTCTATTTTCTGTTTTTCTATGGTTAAGTTTTTCCAGAATCCAAATATTTAATTCTAAGTATTCTGATATCAAATACAGCTAATGTTTTCCTTTGAACAGTACAAAATTCTCTTGTCATTTGAGGTACCTGTGTGCCTATGAATCTGTGTGAATGATTTAATGTTGCAGTTGATAGTGCTAAATTGATTTCTTCCAAAGGAACTATTGACTTAGTTATTGATAAATCTTTCAAATACTGTGTGTAGTGAAAATAGCACTAACTTCTAACTGTTCCATTTCTGAAAATCATAGTTTTCCATTTAGAAGAACTATGTTAAGTATAAGAAATCAATCTTGTATAGTGTTTTTGTAAGGTTACTACTTGCTTCGTGGGCAAAGTGTTAAGGAAAGAGCTCCCTCTCCCTTGTCCCTTGTTTTTATTTTATTTTAGGCTTTTTTTGTTTGTTTGTTTGTTTGTTTGTTTGTTTCGTTTTTCGAGACAGGGTTTCTCTGTATAGCCCTGGCTAACCTAGAACTGACTCTGTAGACCAGGCTGGCCTCGAACTCAGAAATCTGCCTGCCTCTGCCTCCCAAGTGCTGGGATTAAAGGTGTATGCCACCACCACCTGGCTGGCTTTTTTGTTTTTTTAAGAATGGTAGTTGATATGGGCATGGTAAGCTGGCCTCTTTTGTTCTAGTTTACAGTGATAAATTGATAAAGGCTCATTCCCTGCGCTCCCCCCCCAATCCCTGGGCCCATGAATTATGTGTATTATGTAGTGTGTCTGTATGTGGGTATGGCATGTGAATGTGGGTATTCAAAGAGGCCAGAAGGGTGCTTTGGATCTCCTGGAGCTGGAGTTACAGGTAGCTGTGACCTCCTCAGTGTGGGTGCTGGGAACTAAACTCAGGTCCTCTGCTTTTAACATTGGAGCCTTTTCTTAAGCCTTGACTCCTCTGCTCTTGATGCTAAGAATATAGTAAATAAAACATTCTTTGTTCTCATAGAATTTACCATAAACAAGTCATAAGTCCAGAGGCATTAGAAGTATTTTGCTGGGATAGTTGAAGAGATGGCAAATCTTTTTTTACAGAGCCATGGGATTTCTGTGCCCCAGGGTAAGGCATTGGTAAGAGGCAAGAAGAATTAGTAGCCTTTGTAGATTTTAAGCAGGTAGGGAGTTAATACAGTATAATTTCCATTTTAAAAAGCTAATTCTAGGCTGGCATGTTTACATGCTTGTAATCCCAGCATTCTGGAGGAGGGAGGAAGATCAGGATTTTTCTGTTTTCTACCCCCAAGAGAAAACAAAATAAAAATAACAAAACAGACACACTAAAAAATCTTGGTGTAGCTGGGCAGTGGTGGCTCGCGCCTTTAATCCCAGCACTTGGGAGGCAGAGGCAGGCAGATTTCTGAGTTTGAGGCCAGCCTGGTCTACAGAGTGAGTTCCAGGACAGCCAAGGCTACACAGAGAAACCCTGTCTCGAAAAAAAAAAAAAAAAAAAAATCTTGGTGTAGAAACCATAGTATGTTATAGTGTATTATACAATATTCTCTTTTACCCAACCACAGCTTTACTTGCAAATGTTCATTGCAATGAATCATTAGTCTGGTTTGAGGCCTCTGGCTTCTGCTGCACTATCAATACTAGAACCTCACCAGGACTCCTCAGATAGCCAGTTGTTGCTCTGTGTCATGAGATCCTGTAGCTTTGGATCTGCAGGATCGGACCGGCCCCTTCATGTACTCCAGCAGTTCACAGATTGGGTAGATGTTGAGGTGGGCCAACTCAAAGCCCTTGGTCTTGGTGGTGGCTGAGTTGTTCAGCCTGCCAGCTCTCCTATGCCAGCACCATCAGGATCTGCTCTCCCACTTTGCCCACGTAGGGGGCAGGGCTAGCTTTCCTGCTTGCTGCAGCTGGCAAGGGGCTAGACTAACTCTCTAGGTTGAAGTAGATTTGATGGTTGAGGGAGAGAAACTAGGGGAAAAAAATACATTGCCTAAAAAATAGTGTTACTACCAGGAATAACTGTCTTTCAAGGCCTTCTTGGCCTATATACTTCCAGGCTAGCAGGAGTTACATGGTGTGACTCTGTCTCCAAAAAAAACCAAACCAAAACAAAGAAAACCAACCATGTTTTATGTTAAGGCATGAGTAGCAGATTGCAGAAGTTAATTTGGTTATTGCAGTTTTGCTATTGACGTTAAATTTTCTGTGTTTGTACATCTGTGTGTGTGTGGGGGGGGGGGGGTGCCAAAGCCCATGCGTGGAAGCCAGAGAAAAACTTGGTTAAAGTTGGTTCTTTCCTTCTATGGTGTGGGTCCTAGGATTTGGACTCCAGTTGTCCTGCTTGGTTTTTGTCATCCTTACCTGCTGAGCCATCTCTCTGCTCCCATTACATTAATATTTGGTTTTTTAAATATATCTGCCTTCTCTTGGGGTAAATTCACTGCTTTTTAATGAAGAAGTATATAAATAAATAAGTTTGTTCATTTTCTTAGTTGTATTTCTGGGAGAGATTTGATTGAGATGCATGGGCAAGTTGTGTGATCTATGAATTTTCAATTAGTTTATTGTTTCCTAATGAAGATTAAATTTGACAGATGAAACCATATTTTTTTTCTGGAATCTTTAACTTTTTTGTAGGAAAATAAGCTCTAAAGAGCACTAATTATTGAGTCTAGGGCCATACATGCACTGGACAAGCCCTCTTCCACTGAGCTATATCCCCACCTATTTATTTTTATTTTTGTGACAGGGTTTTATTAAGTGGCTCAGGCTTACCTTGAACTCATTATATAGGTTGGTCTGGTCTTGATGGTGGGATTCTTCCTGCCATCTGAGTAACTAGGGTTATAGGCCTGAACTGCTAGGCCTAGCTGTAGGAAAGTCTTTTGTACTTTATTGGGTACATTTGTGTGTATAAATATGCACACGCATGTGTGTGCATGTAGGTGTAGAAGTGAGGTCCCAGGTTAACCTTAGATGTTATTTCTCAGGCTTTGGCAACCTTTGTTGTTTTAATTTTGAGGCAGGGTCTTAACTGGCTTGAAACTTACCAAGTAGGCTAGGTTGGCTGGCCAGCAAGCCCTGGGGATCTGCCCTTACCACATTGTGCTTTTAAATACATGCCACTAAGCCTGGCTTTTATATGAGTGTTAGGGATTGAACTTGTGTCCATGTCCTGCAAAGGCAAAGTACTTCACCACCTGATCTACCTACCTAGTCCAATGCACCCATACTCCTTTTTTTTTTTTTGGTTTTTCGAGACAGGGTTTCTCTGTGTATCCCTGTCCTGGACCTCGCTCTGTAGACCAGGATGGCCTCGAACTCAGAGATCTGCCTGTCTCTGCCTCCCAAGTGCTGAGATTAAAGGCGTGCGCCACCACTGCCCAGCACACCCATACTCTTAAAATACATTATCATCAAGGCTGTAAAATTGCAACTTCGTCTTGCTTATTTGAGTAGTAAAACACTAATGCAGTGTCAGTAAACATAAATAGATCAGTGAAAAGGGCCACGTGTGTAAGACTCTGTGAGACCCTCAGAGAGTCTTAGCCCAAATCGGCTACCCCACAAATGAGAAAGCACACATCTTTTATATTTTACAGAGGCAACAGAGCTAGTTGGCTTATTCTGATTGGTGCAATATCAAACAAAGGATCTCTTCAGGCATTGATTGGCTTGCTCAAGGGGGCTGCTCTTGGCTACATTTGCCCCCTTACCTAACTCTTGTACCTGGAAGGTCCCTGGACCGGGTCATGCTGGAAAGTCCCGGAATTTTTGTAAGGTCAGGGTGTTCTTGGACCCCAGTACAGGGAGGAGTAGAACATCTAATCTTGTTCTTACAGGTTATGTTCTGGTCAGCTTTTAGTTCAGCCCAGCCCTCCTGACCTTAAAAACTTTTGTTTTTCTTATACAAGCAAATGTCTCTACTATAGGTAGTTTTGGCTTATTTCTTTCTCAAAAGTCTTATTTTTAACCTTTATTTCTACATTCCCACTTTTCTACATTTTTCACTTTATTACTTCAGTGTTAATACTAATAATACTTAAGATTTCACATTTAAAGCTCATATCATAATATGAGAGTGAGTAAATCAAGAAGATACAAAACTCCTTTTCGTTTTGTAGCTTATCCTAGGTATTCTTAGAATTGTAATAATGCTAAGTCTTGTGACATCTATGCCAAGTAAAAAATTGCACGTTCCACTTACTTAACATGCCTTTAATTGCAATCTCAAAAATAACTTAACAGCGACAAACTCAGACAAAAGGTACTCCTTAAGATAAGGTACTAGAAAGGTTATTGTAAATATGTATAAATTAAAAGCAAACTAAATATTTGTTACACATACTAGTTTTTCTCAGGCATATTGCTTTGTGCAGTGATGAAGGAAAACGAAAATAGCCCCATAAGAACATTTTCTTATGTAACAGACGTAGTACAAAACAGCGGAACTGTAATGGCCATAATGAGAAAGTATGTTCTTTAAAATATTTCAAGGAGCAGTCAAGAGGGCTGGCTGCTCCTGTCGAGGACTCAAGTTCCATTTCCAGGGCCAACATAGCAACTCACAGCCACCAGTAACTACATTTCCAATGCATCTGATTCCTCCTTCTGTCCTTGGGTATCAGGTACACACATGGTAAGCACACAGACAGTCATACAGGCCAAAAATGCTTATATGAGAGCAGCCAGCATTCTTGACCACTAAATCATCTATCCAGCCCCTTGAAATATCTTTAGGACATACTTTCTCACCATGGCCATTTAGAATCCCAATGTTCTATGCTTTGTTACATAAAATAAAATTTAAAAAAAAGTAATGAGAATAAAATTATCTCAAATGGGTGTCACTTATAATTCCATTACTTGGTAGAAACAGGAAGATTGGGATGGGAGTTCAGGGCCAGCCTCAGCTACATAGTAAACTTGAGACTACATGAAACAGGAAAAACATTTTTTAAACCAAATAATTTTATTTCTTTGGGCATAAGACATGCACATAGACAAAACATTCATACACATAAAATTACAAGTATTTAAAAAGATTTAATCCAGTATGTATTTTAGAAGATCTCTAAGACTGACGTTGTAAAATACTTTTTTGTTTGTTTTGTTTTGCTTGGGGGCACAGTCTATCTAGAAAAATGAAATAGTACTTTTCTTTAAGGAACAGAATTTCAAGTTATAGATTTAAAAGGCTTGTTTGGTTTTGTTTTGTTTTGTTTTGGGGGGGTTCCAGACAGGGTTTCTCTGTCCTGGAACTCACTCTGTAGACCAGGCTGGCCTCGAACTCAGAAATCTGCCTGCCTCTGCCCCCTAAATGTTGGGACTAAAGGTGTCGCCACCACTGCCTGGCTGTTTGTTTGTTTTTCAAGACTGGGTTTCTCTCTGTAGTTTTGGCTGTCCTGGAATTCGATAGACCAGACTGGCCTTGAACTCAGAGATTTGCTTGCCTCTGCCTCCCAAGTGTTGGGCGTGTGCCACCACATCATAGCTTAAGTTCCTGTTTTTATATATGAGTGTTTTGCCTATGTGTTTATATGTACATGTATAGCATGTATGCCCATGGAGGTCAGAAGACTGCCTTCTTTCAGATCCTCTGAACTAGAGTTACAAAATGGTTGTGAGCTACCATGCGGTTGCTGGGAATTGAACGCAGGTCCTCTGGAAGAGCAACCAGCCATCTCTCCAGCCCATTAAAGAGCTTTAAAAATTGTTTTTAGTTTAACATGAATAAAAATAGATACAAATGTCTCTGCTTTTAAACTCAGCCCCTATCCCTCATAAGAGTTGTTAATATATAGATTTGCTCAGAGCAAAGATTTTATTTGAAGGTGTCTATTACAGTAAATATCTTAGAATACTGAAAGTTATATTCTTTCAGTTTGATTTGAGAGTGGTTTGCCTTTCAACAGAATTACAATTTGAAACCTAGCAGTTCCAGAGAACTTTGGAGTCAATTTCTAGATGGAAGATGAGTAGGTAAAGTGACTCATCACTCTTCTATGCCTTGCTTAGGAGACATAACACCAGGAAAGTTAAAGGTTAAAATAACAATGTTGAGATGCCCTGGAGTGATTTTTAGGTTTTGGTCTGGTTTAAAATACCAGAATTACAATTATACTGTGGCATTTCACCAATCACTACTTTTTAAAAAAAAATTACCGTGTATAAATTTATTGCAGTTATCTATTTCCTTGTGTGGCTGTTAAAAATTGGGTGTCTCTACATTCACATTTCAGGCAAAAATATTTATCAAATAGTATTTATTTAATTTAGTTTATTTGCAATTGAGGATGACTTGAAAGTACTGGTGTATACATTAGAAAAAACTATCAAGCCAGATATTGAAAAGCATTATTTTAAGTAATAGGTTATTTTATGACCATAAATGAATCATATATAAATGTTGAACAAAGCATTGGAAATAAAATTCATTTGTGATAGGCTCCATCCTTATCTCTATCCTAAAATGTAACTGAATGATAATAAAGTACTATTCATCTGCAGGTGCATTGCTCCTACTTAGTTAAAAGATGGTTGAAAGGACAGGAATTAGTAGCATGTTGTATTAGCCTTTTGTAGTGTATTTTGTCCTAAGCATCTTAATTTCCCTGTTTTGAATGCTAAGTAGCAAGGGTCTTGGTTTAGAACTAATACCCATCATGCATGTAAACGGTATGAAAGAGCTGCTTAGTAAGTTAACACAAAGTGTTCTTGTGTCAGTCCTTGTGGAAATAGATACAATACAAACATTACAGCTGAACTCACGGCAAACTCCATTAAGTAAAAACCTGGCCTCATTGTTCAGGAAAAAGTTTGAATAGAATGCAAGCTCATTTTGTTGAATGTAATGTCAGGCTTTTAGGGACTGTATTGAAGGATACGGTTTTGTTAAGTTGAGACCAATTCATTAAGTTTTATTGCCTGGTGAGAAGGAGTAATACTTTATTGTAAGACCTCATCAAATATTCATGGTTAAAGAGAAGTAGTAAATGTATTCAATCAAGTGGTCTTTGGGGTTTTGAAAGGACCATGAAGTCTGCTCAGCTGATAGTCTTCATTCATTGAGGTTGTTTAACAAGGGTGATTTTAATCTGTGAGTTTAATTTTGTTGTCCAGTCTTTTCTTTTTTATACGATCACAAATCCAAGTCTATGAAAGTTGTCACATTGTGGAGATGAATGGATAATATAACCATTCATATGATTTTTCTATTTCCTAAATGAAGATAAAAAATTCCCATCTTAGTTTAGCACATGAGGGAGTTATCTGTCTGCTTTGCTATTCATTTGGTCAGACTATCTAGCCTTACCACTTACTTACTGCTGTTTATCTTCTCATGTCTTGAATACTAAGGTTTCTTTGAATGTGTAAAATAACAGGCAGTCTTTGTTTTGGCTTGTTAAGATTGTCATGAAGGGTAGTAGATAATCATCACTTTCTATATGGTGTTAGAAATCTCAGTGGAACAGCTATTACTCTTGCACTTGATGTTAGACTACCTGCCTCCTGTAATTTGTTTTCCTGTTAATGCTCATCTCAAATTTATGTGAGAATAGTTTGTTTATATAAACATCCTTTCCCATTTTACTATTGTTTACTTATATAGTTTAATTGTGAAATTTTGTGTGATACCTGTTGGTTTTGTCCACTAAAAATTCTTGTTTTGTTTTCAAACATGCGGTCTCTCCCTGGCTGGCCTGGAACTTGTTATATGTAGATCAGGCTGAGCTCAGAGTCACAGAGATCCACCTGCTTCTGCTTACTGAGTGCTGGGATTAATCACTATCTCTAAACCAGTTTTGTCCACTTTAAAAAAATATATTTTCGGTTAAAAATCTAAATTTGTTAATTTTTATCCTTTGTTCTCTATTCCTCAGGCAGATGACGTTGAAGGCAAAATCAGACAAATCATTCCACCTGGGTTTTGCACAAACACAAATGATTTTCTTTCCTTGCTGGAAAAGGAAGCTGATTTCAAGCCTTTTGGAACCCTCCTCCATACATACTCGGTTCCTAGTCAAACAGGAGGAGAGACCTTCACTTTTCAGATATACAAGGTAGAAAGAAATATTTCCCTTTGCCTGGAAACTATATGGGATTTTATATTCAGTAAATGTAGTATGAGATAAAAAGGTTTTATTGACACTAAAACCAGATCTGTTTTGACTGTCTGTCTGTATACATATTTAATCCGAGACTTCTAACCATTTTCCCACAGGATAGTTTCGTGCTCTGCAGACTTTTCCTTACCTCTGTGATGAGTTTCACCTGACTTTTCCTGGCTTTTTCCCTAGGCTGACATGACATGTAGAGGCTTTCGAGAATATCATGAAAGGCTGCAGACCTTTTTGATGTGGTTTATTGAAACTGCTAGCTTTATTGACGTGGATGATGAAAGATGGCACTACTTTCTTGTGTAAGTACAGTTCTGAAGCAGCAGCGGCCTTAGTACCACCACAAAGCCGGCATTTTAATTGTGGCAGCCCAATTATTGGGGCAGTATAATGATATTTTTCCCAGGAAAGAAAAACTATTGTTTATGGGGCTTGAGTTTGCCTTCATTATGCTTTGGGGGACTTGAGAATAGAACTGAATTAAATGCTGTTGTCCGTTAAGGCTCTGAATGTAGGCTTAAACAGTAAAATGAGCTTTGCCTGTGTTTTCTTTTACTTGCCACCTATTCATCTTTATAATAGGCAAGTGCACTGAAGTGATGTAAAGAGGTCTGATTTATCCAAGTTGCTGCACACCAATTAAGTGAATTGTACATTCAGAACATAGCAGGTGTACCCATTGGGCCCTCACAGAGTAGCTTGCTGACACTGAAAATTCAGTCAGAGAATGGAAAAGAAAATGGACACTGCATGGGAGCGCGACTGTAATTGACCTGCTTGGCTTTCTGTTTTATCTGCAGATTTGAGAAGTATAATAAGGATGGAGCTACGCTCTTTGCGACCGTAGGCTACATGACAGTCTATAATTACTATGTGTACCCAGACAAAACCCGGCCACGTGTAAGGTAATTGGCAGTATAACACGTGCCTTGTCTTTTATTTCAGAAGGAACTGCTGAAGTTTCCAATACTTGTTATAGTAATGTTGATTTGTTGGCTTTTTTTTTTTTTTTTAAATCACCATTGGCTATGTACTGATTTATTTTATTGTTCTCTTTGAAACTGTGAGGCAGAGTAAACTAATTTTGTGTATGTTAGTAATTTTTTGGTTTCTTCAAGTTTGATTTTTAAAAAGCACCAACATTCATACTACAATAATTTGACAATTTCCAACTGGACATGATAAGATGTTTTAATTTAGAATTTTTTTTTTCTTTTACTGTAGTCAGATGCTGATACTGACTCCGTTTCAAGGTCAGGGCCATGGTGCTCAACTTCTTGAAACAGTTCATAGATACTACATTTCCTCTCCTTCAGTTCTTGATATTACAGGTAGGTTAAAATTTTATGTTCCTAGAAGAGCCTTTCTCAAATATCTTAGTTTTATTTCTTTCTTAAGTGTCAGCATTCTTCTGGGGTCTTTACAGAACTGTTTGAAGGTTCCTTTTAGGGTACATTTAGATCTAAGCTTTTATGGAGATTGGGCTGCATCCCTAACTAAAATGGACAACTTAAAAATAATGAACTAAATATATTTGGGGAAATCCTGATCAGATATACATGCATTACAAGTATGCTATAGCTTATTTGTTTAGCTTATTTGGCAAACATTACATCATTTAGAAGATACTCATGTGTTAATTTTAAACCATAGTTGGGGAAGCAGAGTAGTTCCTTAATAGAAGACACTTTTAAAAGATTATTGCCGGGCAGTGGTGGCGCACGCCTTTAATCCCAGCACTTGGGAGGCAGATGCAGGCAGATTTCTGAGTTCGAGGACAGCCAGGGATACACAGAGAAACCCTGTCTTGAAAAAAAAACCAAACAAACAAAAGAAGATTTATTATTATTTTAATTATGTAATAATGCTTGTGTCTCTGTGTGGGTGTGCATATGAGTTTAGGCACCCACCTGAGCTGAAGTTAGTGAGAGATTGTGAGATGCTTGACTTGGATCCTGGGAACTGAACTCAGATCCTCTGCAAGAACAATAGGCATACTTAACTGCTGACATAATCTCCAGCCCAGAAGACGTATTCTCTAAAGTGTGTTTTATATTTTGATAAGCCTGCCATCCTAGTAGTAGACAAGATGAAGTGTCGTCTGTGGAAACATCCTCCTAGTATGAATTAGCTGTAGAGTAGTAGTATGCTTAGAAGAAAGGAAGCTAGTAGAAGTAGAAGGATATGTGGAGTATGGTCATTCATGCCTATAATCTCAGCACTAGGGTACCTGAGGCAGGAGGATTCTGTGATTTTTTTCAGGCCAGCATGGTATTACATGGTCAGTTCTGGAGAAGCCTGGGCTGTATAGTGAGACTATTTATAAAACCAAAATAAGTATCCTACTGAGTGGTGTTAGTGTTGGTGTATGCCCTTCATCCTAGTACTCAGGAGGTAGAAGCAAGTGGATCTCTGAATTTCAGGCCAGCATGGACTGCAGAGTGAGTTCCAGGACAGCCTGGGATATATAGAGGAAACCCTGTCTTGAAAAACTAAATAAATAACAACAACAACAACAACAAAACCTTATTAGATGATATTCTAGGTGTTTTCTTAGTATGTAACTAAACTGCCAAAAACCAAAACAAAACAAAAATAGTGCCTGAAGAACATTAATGTCTTTCTTACCCCAAGTAACGTTCAAATTTGTCATTAATAAAGTTGCTAATTAAACTGAAAGTCACTAACAGGTGTAGTAGCACCTATACCTATAATCCCAGCACTCAAGAGCCTGAGGCAGTAGGATTGAGAGTCTCAGGTCAACCTGGACTACATAGGGAGACTGTCTCAAAACAAAAGTTTAAAACAAACAAACAAACTTGAAAGTCACTTTTCCCTCATGATTAGTGTTAGAGGGTAGATCATCCTCAATCTGAAAATTTAAATGCAAAATTCAGGACTATTTTAGTGTATGTTTTTGTTTGCATCCCCTGAGCTGGAGTTAGAGATAGTTGTGAGCATTTGACATGAGTGTGGGGACTGAACTCATTGTGTACAAGAGTGGCAACCACTCTTAACCATTTCTCCAGTGCCCTCCTCCCCCAAGCTATTTGTTTGGTTTTTAATTTCAAATTTCAAGAATTTTTGAGTGCAAACATGATACTAATTTCAGATTTCTCAAGCATTTTAGATTTAAATTAAGGATTCCGAGTGATAAGTTTACAAAAATACTCCAAAACAACATTAATGAAGTAAACCTCGAAAATTGGAGACACTTTTGGTCCTACTCATTGCAGCTAAAGCTGCTCACCCTGTACAAGATATTCACATCCAAGTTAGACGTTAAGATTTATTTTACAAAGGCTTGAATGCGGAGCTGGGATGGTATAGCGTTCAGTGTATAAAACACTTGCCTAAGATGTATGAGGCCTGCATGATTTGATCCCCGATGCCTCAAAATAAGTAAATAAATAAAAGAATTTGAATATATATTTTGGATTATTTGAGCTGATTGCTTTGTTACCCAGATTGGCCTTCAGCTTATCATGTAAGCTAAGTGAGCCTTGAATTTGAGACCCTAATACCTCAACCTCAAATGCTGAGATTAAAAATACCTATATCATCACAACTGGCTTAGACATAATTTGTTTCTAAAATTAGTATTTAATATGTACTAAAATGTTGATTTGTTTTAAAAATGATTTTTTTAGAATTTTATCATTGTTTAAAGAAATGACCACAAAACATTACTGCCAATGGGGATAGCAAGCTATAAAACACACTGAGCAGATTTTCTTTTTCATATAGTATACTGATTTTGCTTGCTCAAGAAGAAAAAAATAGAGCTTCCAGAATAGTAAATTGTCTTCTATTAAGAACTACTTACCAGCTGGGAGGTAGTGGCATACACCTTTAATCCCAACACTCTGGAGTCAGAGCCAGGTGGATCTCTGTGTTTGAGGCCAGCCTGCTCTATAGAGTGAGTTCCAAGACAGCCAAGGCCACACAGAGAAATCCTGTCTTGAAAAGCGCCTCCTCCCAAAAAAAAAAAAAGGGAAGAAATGTGGTCTAGAGAATCTGCTTTACATGAAAAGTAATGCATGGGTACCATTTAGATGCTTTAATAAACTAAAGGGAAAGCGTGTTGGGGTTTGGGGTTCTGCTTGTGCTGTGCTGAGAGTCATACCCAGGGCCTTGGGAATGCTAGGCAAACATTTTACCACTGAGCTGTTTTAGAAAAGGGAATTCCAGCCAGGCGGTGGTGGCTCACGCCTTTAATTCCAGCACTTGGGAGGCAGAGGCAGGTGGATTTCTAAGTTCGAGGCCAGCCTGGTCTACAAAGTGAGTTCCAGGACAGCCAGGACTATACAGAGAAACCCTGTCTCAAAAAACCAAAAAAGAAAAAAGAAAAGGGAGTTCCAGATTCATAGTGTTGAATTATCTTTTTCTCTGACTCACTGCTGTTAAAAGGGGTTGAAACTTCAGAGATAAGGAGTTACTTACTTACTTTCTATCAGCAGTTGTAAGTAGACAGACACTTTCACTACTTTTCCTAACCTGCATATTCAGCTACATCACTGCTTTGAGCTGAGCCAAAGTTGCCAGCCTCTGTTTACTGATGGCTTGGGCTTGGTGCTACATGAGGGGACATTTTTGGTGATTTTAATCTAGAGTTCACGCAAGTAGTCTTTGTCTGCTCTAGTGGGTAATGTGCCAGCAGGGTTGTTGCTCTGAAGCCTCTTAACTACTTCTTTCTGTCTATTCTAGCCAATGAAGTCCTTGATACTTAGCACCAATTAGCAGATAAAGAATTTTCTTTCTTAAATCTCGGTGAAGAGTCATTAATAATAGTACCCTTTATTCATTGCTACGATTCATTAGAATCTGAAGTCTTGAAAGAGAAAAGGCTAAACATGCTAAAAGGACGTCTGAATTTGACAACTGAGGATCGACCTTTATTTTCCGAATTCACGTTTCTTGGCATAGCCAAATGCTAAAAATGCTTCGTTAGCTGCTCTCATTAATATATTTCTCTTAGCTTTCATACCCAGTCCTTAAAAGCATTTAAAAAAAGAAAAAAACCTTACTGGATTTTGTACTTTAGTTATGTTTAAAAGCCTCTGTATAATCAGATACATTATTAAAAATATTTTAAAGAAGATAATTCAATAAAAATCCACATTAACATTTAAAAAATCTGTATAATGTATGTCAGAACAAGGAGCTTTAAAAGACAAATATATTAGCTGTTAATATACTATTGGTAGATTAATTAATAATATTGAGATATATATATATATACACACACACACACACACACACACACACACACACTCTAGCCAGAATCAATATATCTATATATTCAAGCAAATTTTATCATCAAATATGTTTTGTATATGACTGTGGTCTGTGTATGTATGTATCTATCTATACACACACGTATGTACAGAGAGTGTGTATGCTTTTTCATATGCATTCAGAGGACAGAGGAAAATGTTGAATGTCCTGTTTCATCATTGTCTATCTTATTCTCTTGAGAGAATCTTACCAAACCTCTGAAGCTAAACTGACAGTTAGCAAACCCCACTGATCATTTTGCCTTTGCCTTCCAAAGCATTGGAGTTCTAGGAGCCATGTGGCCATCACCCAGGATTTTATGTGAATGATGTGATCTGAACTCAGATTTTTATTTAGCAAGTTCTTTCCCACCAGGACACCCCTCCAGTCCCCAAACCCCTGTTTTTGAGACAAGGCTTCAAACTTGTAGCCCAGGATAACCTTAGATTCCTGATGCCTCTTCCTTACAAAAGGTGAGATTATAGGCATGTACTACCATATGCTGGGCAAGCAAGCACTCTACCAATTAAGCTAAAACTCCAGCCCATTGTATTGCTTTTTTTTATATAATTAATAACAAATTATTAGATATCATCATTTTAGGAACATTTTCAAGCTGATATTTATAGCTGCAGAGCTTAAAGGTTGTGACCCCTATTATTAATGTACTCATTTGTTAAAACTAATTGGAAATTTTTGGCATTTTTGTGTGTGTGTGTATGTGTGTGTGTGTGTGAAAATTTTTAGATATTATAGGTTGAGTTTTTAAATTTTTCCTAATTGACTTTGTGCTGATATTTTTTTCCTAAACTTTCCTAAAGAATATACATTATTTAAATTTTTATTCACACTAAATATATTTTAAACTGATAGTTGGAATGCAGTTTTACTTTTAGGATTTTTTTTTTTTTTAAACCAGTTTCGGATTAACTTGGAAAACTGACACTGGATAAACTTGTTTAGTAGAGTGTCTTTTAATTTTTTGGAATCAAGATCTACCTCTGCCCTAGACAGCCTGGAACTTACTGTGTAGCCCAGGCAGGATTCAAATTTATGATCTTCCCACCTCTTTCTTTTGTGCTGGGATTATGGGATTTCATTACCATTCCCAATTTTGTTTTGTACTTTTTAAATTCAATGGTTAAAAGCAATGGCTTCTTTTCCAGAGGATCTAGGTTCAATTCCTAGCACCCATGGCAGCTCACAACTGTCTGTAACTCCAGTTTCAGAAGATCTTAATGCCTGTTCTGGCCTCTGAAGGCACCAGCATGAACATGATACACAGACACACATGTGCAAGCTGAAACACCCATTGGCAAAAATTAAAAAAAAAAAATTAAGACCTGGAGGAGTACAAATGGTGTATACTTTTAATCCTAATACTCAGGAGGCAGAGGCAGGCTGATTGCTGACTTCGAAGCCTGCCTGGTCTACAAAGTGAGTTTCAGGACAGTCAGGGCTACACAGATACACTCTGTCTTGAAAATCTTTTTTGAAAGGGGAGGAGGGGAGATCTATAGCCAATAATGGATCTCAACCCTCTCCATGTACAATAATATACTTGAGATGCTTGCTATTTAGTTTCTAATTAAAAAAATTTTAATGAGATATAGTTTCCATAAGTTCACTAACATAAGTATACATCTCCAAGATATCTAGCATGTCTGAAGCCATCTTCATAATCCTGTGTTAGAATATTACCAGAGTATCTAGATTTTACACGTCTCTTGTGGTCAGTCTCCCCATACCTAGTCTCCATTGAAGTCTTAGATATGTTTGGAGGGTTTTTTGTTTGGTTTTTTTGTTTGTATAGTATAACAGTACTCTCAGCTGAAGGAAAAGGCTAGGTTTTTATATTGTTTTGTTCTAATATTTTTTTTTGTCTGTTTTCCTTTTCTCTTTGAAATAAGACTCTCACTGAACCCCTAGCTGGTCTGGAAATTATGTTGACCAAGATATCCAGTTCTATGACTGTTCATTGCCAAGTGATTTTCCCTGTTGAATTGCTGTTGTGCCCTTTGTTGATAACTGGTTGACTATAAATATAACAGCTTATTAAATACTATAAAGATCTCTATGTCTGTCTTTAATGCTAGTACCATATCATCTTGATTGTTATATCTGAGTTGAGTATTCAGTCAACACAGACAGGAGCGTGTCCCATCAGTCGCACTCTACTGTGCAGCAGAACTGTCAGAAACTTTGCACGTCACCTAGACGTGTATTATATACCAAAGGTTCATCATTCTGCAACAAAAATTGAAACTTAAACTTTATTATATGTGAAGTAGTCTAGAGATTTCTATCTCTTCTAGCTTCTCCTAGCTTCCCCTAAGTGATTTTCCTACCAGCAAGGAGTTCTGCAGTGCTACTCACTTCTGAGTTCTGAACGGTCTGATCCAGATAAGTAGCTTTTCTGGTTGTGCCAAGTTGTTGCCAGTGCTGATGAACCTTTCACACCATTACAGTTTTGCTGGCAGATGTCCATATTCTTACTCTTGTCTGCAGCTAGAGTTCTTCAGGAGATGGGAAGGTCTCCTGCAGCCCCAATTCAACCATCTTTATTCCTCCCCTTAGCCTGTTTATCAACCTGGATCTGTGGATTGGTTTCCTTGGAGCTTGGTTAACTTGGAGCTTGTGGTCTCTTTCTCTTTCTTTAGGTATGGGTTTTTTTTCTAGTGACATCAGCACCTTGATCTTTACATTGAGTTTAGAAGTAAGAAGTAAAAGTCCTCCAACTTTGTTGTTTCTCAAATTTGTTTTCTTTATATAATGTTCTTTATGTTTGCATAAAAGCCACAGAGTCTATTAATCAAATTCTGGAAAACATAAATATGGCTCTTGAGTTTTAATAAGGCTTGCATTGACTAACCAATTTAAAGAGAGGCCATTTTAAATATTGAGTCTTCAAATGTCCACATGAAATATCTGTCTTTGTTTAGAGTTTTTAATATTTCTTTTGGGCAGGTTGTAGGCATAGTAAATAATAGCACATATATTATCCACAAAGCCCTCGGTTCAATAGCCAGTGCCCCACACCAAGTATTTCTCTGCGGTTTTGTAGTTTTCAGTGTGCATTTTCTTATATTGTAAATACTTTATTCTTTTTTTAAGATAATTGTCTTAATTTTATTTTGTTTGGTTAGTGTATGTAAATGAGTTTGGTTTTCATTTTTTGTGTTTCAAGACAGGTTCTCACATAATCCAGGCAAAGTTGGTAATTAGTCAAGGATGACATTAAATTCATGATCACCCTGGCTCCAACCCCCAAGTGTTGGGATTTTAGGTTTGTACTGTCACTCAAGGCTTGTAGTTGGATCTGTAAATTGATCTTATAGCTTGCATCTTTTCTTCATAACTTATTCATTCACTACTAGTAGTGGTTCTGGATTAGTGTGTTTTATATACAAGATCATGCCAACCACATCTAAAGATAAAAATTCTTTGTCTTTAGCTGTATTGTTTATTTACTTAGTTTGTCTTATTATATAGCTAAGACTTCCAATAAAAATCTGACTATAAATATGGGCAGATAGTACCTATTCCTTGCTCCCAGTCTAACCAGGAAAGTACTTTGTCTTTCACCATTATGAATGAGTAATATAGATGACTATGATCAAATTTGGAATTTGTCTTTTGTTAAGTAGTTGTCATGGTCCATTTTCTATTGCTTTAACATAACTCTAGGCATTGGCATTTAAAAGAGATTACTTAGCTCCCAATTCTGGGGCTTCAAGAATATGACTGCTCCTTGGCTCTGATTATACTTTATTCACAATTGATCTAAATATTATAGTAGCAGAAATGTACAAATGGAGGATACAATTTCTATATTCAGCAAAATTAGTCTTCAGAAAGATCAAATAAAGACCAAGGAAGTCTGTTGCCAGCAGACATGGTTTATAAGAAGCACTAGGAAAGTTCTTTATACCAAAAGAACATAGCATTAAAGGTTTTTGTGAAGAGATTAAGAGAACTAGCCAGGCTTTGGTGCGTGCTTGTAATCCCAGCACTCAGGAAGTTGAGAAAGAAAGACCATAATTTTGAGGACATTTGGGGCCATATAGAGAGCCTGCCTCGACAAACAAAGCAAACAACAAAAAAGGGGAAAGAAAACTTGACTGTTTCAAAGACAAAACAGTCGTAACACGAAGGAGAAGAGAAAGAAAACGGGTTCATTTCAGAATTCAATATTCAGTGCAGTTATAAAGTAAATGTAATTTCTGGAGTCAGTTACTCAAAATAACTTTTTCAGAAGGGGGACTGGGAGGTGCCTCAGATGTAGATTATTAGGGAAAAGTGAGAAAACTCCAAAGAATAGGAGGGGCTCCAGCAGTGGAAGACCAGTTTCTTCATGCTTATCAGCAGACTAATACATTGATGGGATTTCAGTTATTGCTTTTCTTTTTCTTTTTCTTTTTCTTTTTCCTTTTTTTTGAGACAGGGTTTCTCTGTGTAGCCTTGGCTGTCCTGGAACTCACTCTTTAGACCAGGCTGGCCTCGAACTCAGAAATCCACCCGCCTCTGCCTCCCAAGTGCTGGTTTTAAAGGCATGCGCCAACACCGCCCGGCCAGCTATTACTTTTTAAAGCCATAGTCAAATAATATTTACCTATTACCTACATGGGTGTGATGCTAATAGCCAAGTACCACAGGTATGAGTAGGACATTCTGTACCTGTGGATTGAATGAATATATGTATTTCATTTACCCCACCTTAGACTTTTATATATATAAGTAGCTCATTTATAGCAAAAAAAAAAAAAAA